>VDFB02352641.1:162716-204885 GCA_007258455.2 Sequoia sempervirens
AGTTTCAGTTATCAAAATTCTGAACTTCAACAAAACAAACGTATAAGCATCTTCTACGAAAAAGAGAAGGATGAATGTAACACACCCCACTCAAGTAATTAAGTGTACATTTTGTAATTATCTGTTTGATTTACTATCGCTTCTGTTAGCAGTAAGAAGGGCGCCTCCCCTTTCCGAGAGGAGAGATTCACATCTCACATAGTTGTGGCTGAAGTCCAAGTTGTGTAATCTATCGAAAAGCTGATTACATAATTTTCACCCAACACCTTGTTAAGATGGGTAACAACTTTGTTAAGAGAGCTATTAATTAATGTTTATTATTTCATGTTGTTGTTTGTTATTTGAAATCAAAAGTATTAACATTGCCAATCTGCAATAGCCAATACAAGAGTTTTTTGAACAATCGTCTGGCCTAACATTTATTTGCAACTTGGCAGTCATTTAATATGTGTATAGAAGGATTGATTTGCTGCAATCTCATCACTGATCATATTATTTTGGGCAGTTGTTTGCGGACTTATATTCAGTATTTATGCATCAAATTATATCTGCTCAATTCGGGTAATTTACATCTTCTGTAGTTTGGTTTCAATTTGTTTGACGAAATGTCTTTCTTCAGGATGATAATTGTTTGACAGAATACTTGGTTTTTTGGTTATTGAAGTGAAATAATTTCTTTTCTTTCAATATTGTAGTAATTGGTTAGTTTACTGCTAGTAGTTTGATTATTATTGTTAAAGATCTTGGATGGTTCATAGTCTGATATTTGCTTTCATTGTAAGATCCTAGCCAGTTTATTTGCTAGATCCTCTTTATTTTTGGTATATTATTTGCCAGCTTGACATTATCGGAATTAGGTGATATAGTCTACCATTTTGGTATTGACGTATTTCCACTTGTTATTAGCTAGTTTGGCATGATTGAAATTTTCATATTATTATCTAGCATTTTCGTATTGGTCAATTTTATGAATTTGATATTAAATATAATTTGGTTAGTTAGCCATCAATAGGTTGTTGGTTAATTTCATTGTCCTCGTTCTAGTCTCCATATGCTCTCACCTTGCCTGCATTAGGAAATTGATGACAAAGAAGAGTTAGGAATTGAATGATTGCAAAAAAAATTAGTATTCTTGAGCTAAAGCCTTGCGAGGGACATAAGATTGATTGCAAAAAAAATCAATGCAAATGAAGATCCAAACAGAGTCGTTGATTTTGTGATTCAAAGATTCGATGTGTATACGTTGTGCAAGTTATAAACATTGTCAATTTTGACAACATTATATTATTGCAACATTTTGAATTGGTAGAATTGACAACTCTTTCATGTTGCGCCACTAGCTAAAAGCATAAGAATTACCAAGCTTGGTGGGTCTGAGTTTTGTCCAAAGAAATGAATGAATGAAAACACATGACAATAGTACATACTACATAGCATTTGAGGAAGACACGTGGTGACATTGCAAAATGTTTGGAAATGGAAAGTTTGACATGATTTTTCTATTGTGCCATTGGTTAAATTACACCAAGATGAAATTGGATGGTCCCATTGTCCTTGCAAAATATAGAATTTGAACCATTGATCATAGCCAAAATTTTCCTATAGCTCGCATAGGTTATAAACACTGTTAATTTGATAGATTTATAACATTGTGCTATTGGATGCTTAACATGAGTTAGTTCGATTGATGGGCTCGAGGTTAAAATCAACAAAGAAATTCTCAACGACACTTGGCAGCCTTGTGCTCCTCCAAGTTACTGTTAGTTAAAATACATCCTTTTGTTGCGTGATTGGTTAGAAGCAAAATAAATGTTACTCACTTGGTGTTTGTTGTGCCCAATCAAATTTTTTTGCTTCATTAAGGAATTTTGAAAAGAGTGGTCAAAGTCTTGTAAAAATTGTCGTTAAAGGTCAAAATTTCTAAAATTGGAAATTTTCTATTTTTAGAAAGTTTCTAAATATAGACTTGAGTTAGGGTTTTTCTGGGTTTATTGTCAAAAGGATGCTAGCAAAACTTTCTAGAATTAGAAAGTTTCTAAAAATAGAGTCTTTGCATGGAGGGTCCTAATTGATTCTAATTGGTCGAAAATACTTCCCAAGCATGCTGGTCCAGTCATAATTGTCAAATCATCAATATTTCTTTGGTGGGTCAATTCTGCTTTTTCAAAAAACAAAGCATGAGCTCCAAAGTCATCAATGGAGGAAGGTCAACTACCAGGTGTCAGATTCAAAATCTCAAATGCTGCACAGATGATGTGGAACGACGAAAGATGCACGCAAAATGGTGAACGACAAAGGCAAAAAAGATAAAAGTTGAAAACTGTGAAAATTTTTCGAACACTGGAAAGTCTAGGTGCCCTTGTCTAGTCAAGGCGCCTAGCAGTCAATGCCTTAGCCATTTTTCAGCTGCAGTTAGTGTTCCATGGGCCTGGGGGACGGGGAAACGGGGGGATGTTCGAGACGCGTTTCAGAGACGGGGGGACAAAGGGCCTAAGTTTGGGGACAATGGGGAGACGGCGGGGGGATGGTGGTGGGGTGGTTGTGCTGATATAGTTATACATATACTTATAGTACTTGAAAAAGTAGTTTTGAAAAGATGTATAACAGTATAATAGTATAAGATTTACATTTCAAATGAAACTATAGGAAATTACTCAAATTAGTAAAATTATAACATAGCAAAATTTGAAATACAGTACTAAATCTAAATATGAAGATATCTTGAATGCTAACTGCTAAATAAAATTTGACAAATGAAATTGTCAAATTGAAGATTTCTATTATATCGAAAATATGAATATCTGATGTCATATGAGATATCACAAAGTCTATAAAGATGATTACATGATTCATCATTACAATGAGTAACAAATGCCAAATGGCAAATAGTAAAACAGTAAACTAAATACATATACTAATAGCAAAATGTCAAAACTCAAAATGTAGTGAAGGAGGCCTCTAATCATCTGCAAACTCCTCATCACTGGAACTGCTGGACTCAAGGTCAAGATCCCTCAAGTTCACACCAACCAGCCCTGCATTTGAAGTGGTAGGATCATCCTCATCAATCTGTGAAGGCTCCTTTGGCTCCACATCCCATTGTGCCGCTGGACTCTCCGTGTACCCCAACTGTCTTGCGGTTTGTTGTGACCTTTTTCACACATCGCCCCATTGCAAATGGGGACCCCTAATTTTTGCTTCGTTTCGAACTTTTGGCTTGATTTTAGTTTGTTTTGCCATTGTCTCTCTTTTCTACTGTCTGTCTTTCGGGGGTGTGTCAGTCTTTGAGCTTAAACATGAAATTTGACCAAGTCTGAAAATTAGGGTTTCCATCTTTTTGGTTAGTCCGAGATCAAATGAAGTGAATAAATTGAAATCTAAGATTAACATTGTTGTCAGCATGCTTCCAGCAATCTTCCACTGAAATTTCATCAAATTCTGGCAACTTACTATTTTTAGTAAGTGTGCAATTACAGGTATTTCGTCAACATTCTTGAAATTCCGACAGTCACGCCGCATCTAGAACACATCAGGCTATTCACTGGCAAAATTTGAGCTGAAACAGACAACTTACTATTTTTAGCAGTTCAGCTTCTAGAGTGGATTTCAGGGCTTAGATACAAATTTTTTCAACACATGTTTGGAGATTCCTTCTGAGTTTTCAGAGACCTTCGCGATGGTGTAACATGCAAAGTGAGATAACGACTTTTAGAATTTAGTCTTCCGGGGCTATTTTTAGGGTTTGCATGTTAGGGTTTTCTTTGCATGTCTGCATATTCCTTATGGGTTTTTCGAGAGCTTCGTGATGGTGTGACATGCAAACGAAGATGATCACTTATTTAGGAACTTACTATTTTTAGCAGATGCATTCCGACAGCCACCTCCCAAAACTTCAGAATCACAAACTGATCGCAATGCAACAAAAATGAGGTCAAACGAAGGTCGTTTGATATACATGCAAGTAAAATTAGGGTTTCCAGCTTTGGGACCCAAAAAGAGGGGTAAAAAGTCAGAATTTTTGAAAATCGGTGTATACCACCGTGATCAGCATCTTTCAAGCTATCCGTTGGTAAAATTTGAAGGCAAACGGAGCACTTACTATTTATAGTAAGTCATTTAAGAAACAGGCTAAAAATAGCAAGTCAGCAGCAGGCGCTGGTGTCAACAGGGAGGTCACGTGGTGAGGAGCGCGTCATTCGAATTTCAAGTCAAACGGAGTTATGGAGGTATCAGAAACAAGCAGTCACTATAAATAGAAAACCACCTTCATAAATGGGCTAAAAATAGCAGGCTAGCTCAGATATCAGTGTGAACAGGCTGACGAGGTCATGAAGATCCACTGTTTAAAATTTCAAATTAGTCGGAGCTCCAGAAGTGTGAGAATCAAGGGGCTTACTATAAATGGCAGGGCATGGATAAACAGGCAGAAGTAAGTAAAAATTTGTAAGTATTGAACCTCATCCTACAGCTACCTCCAAATGCGCCCTTGAAGTGAGAAGAGTTTGAATTTTTCTAAGTATTAAAAATTTGAAGCTCAAGGCCTCATATGCACCCAAGGAGAAGAGGGGCCTCAAAATTTTTCTGAGTGTCTGAAACTTGAAGCTCAGCTAGCCAAGTGCGCCCAAGAGCTAAGAAGGCTAAGGGAGAAAAGTTTGAGTGTTTGAAACTTGAAGTAGACCCAGCTAAATGTGCCCAACAATCCATGATGACTCAAAATTCTTCTAGGGCAAGAAAATTTGAAGAGGAGACCCCTACATGCGCCTTGATCTTGAAGGGTTGGTGGTAAAATATTCTAAGTATGACAAGTTGGGAGTGGATACCTCAAAATGCGCCCAAAGAAGAATGAGGATGTTGAAAAAATTCTAAGTTTGACCAAATATCCTCCTCCCTATGTCAAATGGGCCCTCCTCACAAGCAAAATGATGAAAAATTTTCTAAGTCAAGGTTCATTCCCCTGCCTATGTGATATGCGCCCTCAAGGATGAAGAAACATAAAAAAAATTCTAAGTTAAATGTTCATCCTCCTCCTATCCTCAAAATGCGCCCATCCCTCTACACATAGGAAATGCACCCATGTTTCAAAACGAGTCAAAAAGGTCAAAAGAAAAGCATCGAGTTTCATCATCCTACATGTCTTAAATGCGCCCATGTTGAGAAGCTTAGAGGAGAAACTCAAAGAGTCAAAGATGTTTCATCCTCCATCTTATATGAAATGCGCCCATCCTTCATCAACCTCCAAGTGCGCCATACAAGCTAAGTAGAAGACAAAAGGATGTTGACTTTCCTCTCTCCACTTTGAATGCGCCCAGTAAAGAGTGAGTGTGGGGTGAAAAGTGGTAAACAAGGCGAAGTTGGTGAGAGGTAATTGCCAAGGCGTTAATGTTGAACAAGGTGCAATCCGAATAAAGAGTGAATATTGCTAGGCATGGAAATAAATATCCTCTTCTAAGTGTGAAGTGCACCTAAGATGATAAAATATGCTAGGCGTTGGATTTAAAAAAAAAAATATATCCCTCATGAAATGGAAAATGCGCCCAAGGCAATGGAGAAAATTATCTAAGTTGATATAAAAATTTCTTCGCAGGCATAATGATGGAAGTTGAATGAAATTTTCTAAGGCAGAAGTTCAAAATGTGCTAAGTGATTTTAAATTTTTTCTAAGGCTCAAAATTTCACTTCCTTAGGAAAAAAAAGCGCCCAAGTTTGATGAAGATATGAAATTGGTTAAGACATGAGTAAAATTGCCAGCGGAGAAGACGGAGGATGCTAGTGCCACAATGTTGATTAGAAATTTCAAGGAAACACATTCAGAGATGTGAAGAACAGGATTGAAATTGTTGAAAATTATTTTTCTAAGGTTCAAAATTCGAAAATTAAATGAACCCGTTCATTGTATACCCATGAATTCAACGCATTTTGAGGAAATTTTTCTTCTGGGTATTGAAGATCTTCGACAAGGAGTTGATTTTGAATTCTTCTGCACTTCACCGAGGCTTTCAGGATGGAGATTTTGATCAGCACTTGAAATAATGATTTTTCCTAAGGGAAATTTAAATTTTCTAAGGCAAAATGGATAAAATGTGTTTTTAGAAGGAAAAATGCTTCAGATGATGAATTTGAAGTTGACTGCCTAGGTGAAATTGCTTAATTTTCTTCACGAAGTCGAATCTTCTCAAGTCAGAGATGAATAAAGTCAGAGTTGTCAACATCTTAGCTGGAAAAGTGAAGAGAATGCAGTTGAAGCTAAGATGATTTTAAAAGTGCATTTCCTAAATACACCCTTGAGGAAGATGAAATTTGTCTAAGGCATTGAAATGTGATGCACAGGTGTTATATGCCCTTGCCTACAGATGTTGAAAAATCATGAAGAAAGCAAAGTTGGTTGGAGAAAAACGATGGACCTTGGAGTTAAAGTATGAAAATCAGGTAAGTAGGGTGAGTTTGTATTATGAAGTATTCTGACGCTCTTCTCCTTGCTTGTTTTGCAAGAGGAACGTCGAGACCAAGTGGTGATGACTCAAAGTGATGGAGCAAGTAGTCCAAGATGATGGCTCATGAAGGAAGATGTTAAAGAAAACGGCTAAGTGTTGGAATAACCTAATGTGCACTCAATTCAGAGAGCTAGATGGCGAGAAAAAAAATGATCAAGTCCACGATAGGAAAAGATGAAGGCCCAAAGGTTATAAATGATCCTCAAGTACTTCAAGGTCAAAGAACAACATTAAAGAGGAAAATCATCATCAAGCAGAAGAATGAGGTTGCGGTCTTGAAATTTCAAAATGAGAACGTGCCTGTCATGGCAAAAGTTGAAGCTGTTTGATTAAGTTTGTAGTAAGAGAAAGAACAGTGTAAACGCATTTACAAATAGGAATCTTCTAGAAGATGGTGGCCTTCAATTGCTCATTTATTGCCGCACTCCTCTTTGTGGCTGTTTTTAGGGTGAATCTTGTTTAGGGCTGAGGTGGCACAATCTGGGCCATCCAGCCAATTGTAATTTGAGCCGTCCGTTGGACTTGGCCAGCTATATAAAGGGGCATCCCCCCTCATTTATACCATCATGAGACATTAAGTTAGACAGTAAACATAGAGTAAAGGGATAACTTAGAAGTAGCTTAGTATAGATTGATAGTGTAGTTGAAGAAGAAGGAAATTTTTCCTTTGAAAACTTTTGCAAGAAATTGTTGTGTAAAACTTTCATAATAAAAGATCTTTTCATTGATGGTAAAATTCATCTTTGTTATGGATAGCTAGCAAGGTTTCTTCATCCCTTCTATTTCAAGTAGCGTAGAGTAGCATAATTTCATTTCATGTACGTAGATGATAACTGTGGAATGTGGTCTTCAATTTGAGTAAACTTCGTCTATCCATACCACTAGCGTGTTCCCTGATGGTGATTGCGCCTTGTGTGGTCAACTGGAATATCGTGTACTTAACTTCGATCATGATTTGTATGTTTATATGCATCGCTGTGATGGTATTTTCATGCTAAGTTGTGATTTGAACACCTTGAGCTACTCCTTTGAAGATTGCACCGGTTCTGTGGAGGCTGTCCGAAGCAAGGAAAAGTAGAGCTTGGTTGAAGTCTGCGAGAATTGATTGCCATGCCCCATGCCTTAGAATAAATTTAGACTCTCTAAACCTTGCAACCACTTTCAATTCAATACTTTCTGGTTAGTTTAGGAAACCCGTGCTTCATAGACAAACAACAATTCCGTAAGTCCCCTTGAAATACTAGCAAATCACATTGAGCCAATTGAGTCTATTCGCATTGAAGGAGCCTTGGAGTTGAACACACGAACTCTCTCGCAACTTAGCGTGTTGGATACTTTGATCAAGAGAGAATAGAGTAGCTGTTGGTGAACTTTATTCTGTGTTGGTGCAGTCACGAAAAACACATCAACAGGTAAGAAGTCTTACCGATGAAGGAATGTCTCACCGACCGTTTCCACTCGTGGTAACTCAAAGGGCTTTGGGAAGATGTCCCAGCGAGAGTGGAAGGTCTCGCCGATGGAAAGCAAATGTTTCGGTATGACTCCTGGTGACTAGTGGTGCTCGGTATGACTTGTGAGTGTTCGGAGTAATGTCTCAGTGATAGTGTTGTGTCTTGCCGACCATTTGGACACTTCAGAATAACATGAAGTATTCGCTGTGAGGTCTCAACGATGGAAAGAAGTCTTGCCGACTGTTTAGTATGACTTGAGGCTTCGATGTAACATAAAGATCTCGGAGTAAAGTCATAGCGAAAGACGATTGTCTGGCCGATCAGAACACTCATGTCTATGTGACATATGGAGCTTCGTTATGATGTCTCATCGAAAGCGATGAGTTTTGGCGATAGCGATACATGTGGAGAATGTCGGTATGAGGTCCTGGCGACATAAGGAAGTCTTAGCGATAGTCTCCTGAACTTGGTGTAACATAAGAAGGCTCGTTGGGATGTCTTGGCAAGAGCTATAGTCGTTCCAAAAGGAAAACCGAAGACGATACAAGTTGTAAGCTCGGTGGAAGCTCTTGCCGATGGAAACGTCTCTTACTGATATCGATATGAAGACTTTGTGGCATCGGGGAGGCACTGTTAGTGTCTCACTGAGATGCCAACAAAGTTTGAATTATTTTGACCGGGTGAAGACTATCCTATGTGGCGTCTCGTGGACCAATCAGAGGAGTCGAATGGGAACCGCTAGCAGTTGGACCGTTGTGGCAGTTTTGTGAGGAAGCTCAACAGACAGGAACGACAGGGTTATACTCTGTGATTGTAGATTGTGATCGGTTGGTTGAATCAATAGATTGCTCTGTGGTTGTATGATTAGTGAATGAATTCTATTTTGTAGAGATTGTAACTTGAAGGGTCCTGTACAAGTTTGTTCATGGTGAATGCTGTTGTAAAATGACATCAGAAAGATAAGTCTGATATTTGTATGTAATCTCCATTACTGTAATACAAAGTGATTTCTCTTGGTGTGGTGGGTTTTTCTCCCATAAGGGTTTTTCCACGTAAATTTGGTGTTCATCTCTGTTTTTCTAATTCTCTGTTTCTGATATTTATTTCAAAGTGCATCTTAATTGAACTGTAATTGAAAAATTGAAAGTATATCTGCATTCTCCTCTGAGTTTTTGACGTTAGGAGAGTTGTTTCCGCACCTTGACTTTCCTTACAAAAGTTTCTATGTAATGAAAGTAAAAGCTCCCCTTGCCAAATGCGCCTTAAGAAGCTAAAAGGGACTTGTAATTTGTCTAAGTCATGTTGATGTGTTTTTCGTGACCGCACCAACACAGAATAAAGTTACCAACGGCGACTCTATCCTCTCTTGAACAAAATCTCCTGCATGCTAAGATTGCTAGAAAGATCATGCATTCAACTCCAAGGTTCCTTCATGCAGTGGATAGTCTCAATTGGCTTGATGTGATTTGCTGGTATTTCAAGGGGACTTACGTAATTGTTCACTCCAGAGGAAGGGGTTTTCAGGATTCAAAGGATTTATTAGTTGAAGCTCAGATTTCTTAAACTAACTAGGAAGTATTGAATTTAAATGGTTGCAGGGATAGAAGATTCTATGGACTAATCCATGCATGGGACGTGGAGATCAATTTTCACAAGCCTCAACCAGATTCGCTTTGCCTCACTTCGGACAGCTTCCACAGAACTGGTGCAATCTTCAAAGGGAGTAACTAAAGATATCCAGATTACAATTCAACAATGAGGACACCATCACGACGACGCATACCAACATGAAGATCGTAATCGAAGTTAAGTTCACAAATTTCCAGTTGACCACGCAAGGCGAGCTCACCATCAGCGAGCCCACTAGTGGTATGGATAGACAGATTTTGCTCAAATTGAAGACCACATTCCATAGTGTTGTGACCTTTTTCACACATCGCCCCATTGCAAATGGGGACCCCCTAATTTTGGCTTTGCTTTTGGTTTGATGTTGGTTTGTTTTTGCTGTTGTCTCTCTCTCGCTCTGTCTACCTTTCCGGGATATGCCCATCTGTGAGCTTTAACATGAAATTTGGTCAAGTCTGAAATTAGGGTTTGCGTTTCTTTGGTCAATTTGAGGTCGAGCAAGGTGAATAAATTGAAAATAAAGACTAACACTATTGTCAGTGTGCTTCTAGCAGGCTTTCACTAAAATTTTCATCAGATTCTGAGGTACTTACTATTTTTAGTAAGTGTGAAATTCAGGGCAGTTCGTTAGCATTCTTGAGATTCCAACAGTCACACGGCATTCAGAACATATCAAGCTACTCGCATGCAAAATTTGAGCGAAAACAGACAACTTACTATTTTTAGCAGTTCAGCTTCCGGGGCAAATTTCAGGGCCTAAATGCAGAGTTTTCCTTTGCATGTCTGCATATTCCTTCTGGGTTTTTCGAGACCTTCGCAACGGTATAACATGCAAAGCGAGACGACCACTTTCAGAATTCAGCCTTCCGAGGCTATTTTTAGGGTTTGCATGTCAGGGTTTCTTTTGCATGTCGGATGATTCCTGATGGGTTTTTCGAGAGCTTCGTGATGGTGTGACATGCAAACGGAGATACTCACTCAGTAAGGAACTTGCTATTTTTAGCAGGTGTGTCCCGGCAGCCGCTTCCCAGCAGTTCAGGTTCACGAGCTGATCGTAGTGCCACAGAAACGAAGAGAAACAGAGTTCATTTGATATGCATGCAAGGAAAATTAGGGTTTCCAGCTTCAGAGCCTAAAAATAGGCGCAAAAAGTCAAAATTTTCGAAAACCGGTGTAAACCACCGCGATCAGCGTCCTTCAGGCTATCTGCTGGTAAAATTTCAAGTCAAACGGAGCACTTACTATTTATAGTAAGTCAATTTGGAAACTGGCTAAAAATAGTAAATCAAGTGCATGCGTTGGTGTTAGCTGGCAGGTCATGTGGTGAGGATCGCCTCATTCAAATTTCAGGACAATCGGAGCAATGGAGCTATCAGAAACGAGCAGTTACTATTTATAGTAAACCACCTTCAAAAATGGGCTAAAAATAGCAGGGTGATTAAAAATGACAGTCTCAACAGGTGAATGAAGTCATGAGGAACTAGTGTTCAAAATTTCGAATCAGTCTGAGCTTCAGAGATGCAAGAATCGAGAGACTTACTATTTATAGCAAGAAGCTGGCGAGGGCGAAAAAAATTTCTAAGTATAAGAAATCCGTCACCACCCTCAAAATGCGCCCAAGATGCAAGTTTATCCTTCACACAGGGTGAAATGCGCTCAAGTTGCAAGGAAGTCAACAAGGTCAAAGAAATCCGTCCTCCTCAAGGGGTGAAATGCGCCCAAGTGCATGCATATGAAGACAAAAGGTGGAATACGAAGAGTCATCCTTCACACACATAGAAATGCGCCCAAGTTTAGGTGGTAAAAGGTAAGTGAATGGAGTGAAAGGTGGTAAATAAAGTAAAAGACACTTCATGGCGTGGTAAACACAAGGTAAAAGGTGGGCGTTATCCTCCATCAAGTCCCAAACGCGCCCAAGTTGGTGGAGTTGAAGCATAAAAAAATTCTAAGGCAAGCATCTCGTCCTTCATACATGGTGAAATGCGCCCTCAAGGCAAAGATGTTCAGGCATAAAAAAAATCTAAGTATAAAATCCACCTCCAGGGGTAAAATGCGCCCATGTTTGAGAGGCATGCAACAAAAGGTCAAGGAAAGTCAAAGTTTTCTATCCTCCACCATGCCCAAAATGCGCCCTCACAAGAGACATGGAAATTTTTTTCTAAGTTTAAAAACTTTCATCCACCACATAGGCCAAAATGCGCCCATGCAGCAAGAGAGTCAATGGGTCAACAAAGCTCGTCCTCCTCCTATGCTGAAATGCGCCCAAAAACAAATGGGTCAAAGGAGTCAAATGTTTCCATCCTGCATGAGGGGTAAAATGCGCCCAAAATGAGGCATGTGAAGACAAAAGTTTTAAAGTTTCCTTGACCCCACCACATATGCGCCTAAGGAAAAGATAACGCCTAACTTGAAGAGAGGCGTGGATAAAATTTGATAAGTGCAGCCCCTTGAAATGCGCCCATGCTCAAAGTCAAAGTCCACATGAGCATCTTGAACACACCATGAAGGCAAGGTAAAGTGGAGTGGAAGGAAGGGAGTAAAGGCGTTGGGATAAAGTTAAGTCCACCTCATCATATAAAATGCGCCCATAAAGTTGATGGATTTAAAAGAGAGTTAAGGCGTTGAAGGTGTAAGGTAATGGGAAAATATGATAGGCGTTGAGGTAATAAAATATTCCCCATGATCTGCCCAATGCGCTAAGACACAAGATGAAAGAAAATATGTAAGGCGTGGCTATATTCTCCCTCATGTGTCACTTGCGCCTAAGGTGGTGGTGTTTAAAAATTGCTAAGGCATTGAAGTATTGCTAGGCGTTGGAAACATGTTTTCCATGGCAAGTGATATACGCCTAGGGTGGTGGAGTTAAAACAAACTTGCTGGGCGTTGAAATTGCAAGGTGTTGATGATAATTGCTAAGGCATGGGAATTTAAATGTCTTTCAAATGTGAAGATGGCAAAGTTGATCGAGTTGGATATAAAATTTTCTAAGGCAAAATTTTTGAAGTGATACAAAATTTTCTAAGGCACAAAATGTTCTCCCTTAAAAAAATGCCTAAGTCTGGAGAGGTGATGGAATTTTCCTGAAGCGTGAGCAGAATTGCCGGAGGTGAGGTCAAAGAATGTCGACACGGGATAGATAAATATTTCTGAAGTCAGAGCAACAAGAAACCTTCACAGATGTAAAGAACGGATTTAAATTTCACAGGAAAATATTTTCTAAGGTTCAAAATTCGAGAAAATTAAATGAACCCGTTCGTTGGGTACCCATGGATTCGACGCATTTTGAAAGAAATTTTCTTCTGGGTATTGATGATTATCGATGAGGATTGGGTTTTGAGGTCTTCCATAGCTTGTCGAGGCTTTCAGGGTGGAGATTTTTGATAGGCACTCAAATAATGAATTTCCTAAGGGAAATTTGGAAAATTTTCTAAGGCAAGGAATAAAACGTGTTTTCAAGATAAAATTTGCCTTGGTGGATGATTTTTGATCAAATTCCTGATAAAAGGGATTTTTCTCGAGCCTGAGTTGGATGAAATATCAGAATGAAGTGCACCAGGCAGAATGCAAGATGGGTTGAAAAATTGGCTAAGGCATGAAGAATCATGAAGAAGGCATAAGTTGGCTAGTAGAGGCGATGAACGCTTGGAAGCTAGAGCGTGAAAATCAGGTAAGTAGTTGAATTTATATTATGAAATGTTCTGATACCCTTCTCCTTGCTTGTTTTGCAGGAGGAACGTCGAGATCCAAGCGGTGGTGACTTAAGTGATCCAAGATGACATTTCAACCTCGAAGGTGAGAAAGTTGCGAAAAATGGCTAAGTGTTAGCCCAAGTGACAAAGAAGCTGAAGAACAAAAGTCAAAAAGGAGATCAAGGACAGTGTGAACGCATCTACAAACGGAATCTTCTAGAAGACTGATTGTGGGCATTTATTGCCTTTGCTATTTTTGGGAGTGAGTGGGAATCTTTGATTCATTTAATGTATCACTCCCAATTCTGGCAGTTTTTAGGGTTAGGGCTGAGGTGGCACGATTCTAGCCACTCTATTGATTGTAACCCTAGCCGTCTTTTGGGACTTGGCTAGCTATATAAAGGGGGAGTCCCCCTCATTTGTAACTCATTAGACAGTAGAATTAGAGTAGAAGTCGGAGTAGAGGGACAACTAGGTGATAGCTTAGGAGTAACTTAGTATAGATTGATAGTGTAGTTTGAAGAAGAGGGAAAGTTTTCCCTTTGAAAACTTTGTAAGAAATTGTTGTGAACACTCTCTCAATAAAAGAGTTTTTCATTGATGGTGAATTTCGTCTTTGTTGTGAGTAGCTAGCAAGGTTTCTTCGTCCTTCCGATTCAAATGGTAGCGTAAAATAGTTCTAAGTAGTATAGTTTTCATTCCATGCAAGTAGATGTTAACTGTGGAATGTGGTGTTTGATCTAAGCAACTTCGTCTATCCATACCACTAGTGTATTTGCTGATGGTGAATGCGCCTTGTGTGGTCAACTGGAATATCATGTACTTAACTTCAATCACAGTTTGAATGATGGTATGCGTCGTTGTGATGGTATCTTCATGTCAAGTGGTGGTTTGAACATCTTTAGTCATCTCCCTTGAAGATTGCACCGACTCCGTGGAAGCTGTCCGATGCGAGGCAAAGCGAAGTCCGGTTAGAAGTTTGCTGAAGTTGAGCTCCATATCCCACACCTTAGAGTAGATTAGAATCTTCTTAACCTTACCCATTTCAATTTAGTACTTTCTGGTTAGAATAGGAAACCCGCTTCATAGACAAATCTTTCGAGCATCTGAATTCCTTTCTCCACTGCAACAATTCCGTAAGTCCCCTTGAAATACCAGCAAATCACATCGAGCCAAACTGAGCCTATTCGCACTAAAAGAACCTTGAAGTTGAACGCACGAACTTTCTTGCAATCTTAGCGTGCGGAATACTTTGATCAAGAGAGAATAGGGAAGCCGTTGGCAACTTTATTCTGCGTTGGTGTGGTCACGAAAAACACATCAACACATAGTTACTATCTGCTACTTGCATGAAACAAAATCTATTTACTTTACTTTAAAATCCTACTTGAAGTAGAAGGACGAAGAAACCTCGCTAGCTACTCACAAGAAAAGACGGGATCATCATCAATGAAAACTCTTTTTATTGAGAGAGTGTTCACAACAATTTCTTACAAAGTTTTCAAAGGAAACACTTTCCTTCTTCAAACTATACTATCAATCTATCAGCTATGCTAACTCTAGGCTATCTCTCTAATGCTCTCTATGTCTAATCTAATCTCTACTCTAATGTCCGATGAATTAAAAATGAGGGGGGATGCCCCTTTCTATAGTTGGCCAAATCCAGTTGACGGCTCAGATTCAATTACAATGAAGGGCTTAGATTGAGCCACATAAGCTCTAACCCTAAAAACCGCCACCAAGAAGAGGGTTAATAAATGAGCAATTAATGTCCACCATGTTCTAGAAGATTCCTGTTTGTAAATGCGTTCACACTGTTCTTCTTCCTAACTGCAAACTCTATGAATCTAGCCAACATAGCTTTAGTCGGCATGGCAAGCACGTTCCCGATCTAACTCCAAGATGGTCGCTTCTTTCTCCTGTTTGACGAAGATTTTCTTCTCAAATGACATCCTCTAACTCTAAACTGCATGAGGATAATTATTTCTCCACCCTTGATCCTGAAGGATTTTCCAGTCTTGGACTTGAGCATTTGTTCACTTGAGTTGGGCGCATTCAGATCCATGTGGAGGAGTTTCAATACTTAGGCATTTCTTCCAACATCCTCCTGAGATCTCGTGGAGGAGCTCGAAACACATAACTTTATCTCCTTTCAAGGTTGTAATATCATCTTGGATTACTTGCTTCATTGCTTCCAGTCATCGTGCCTTAGCCTTGGTGTTCACTCTGCAAAACAAGCAAGGAGAAGAGCATCAGAGCACTTCATAATATAAATTCACCTCACTTACCTGATTTTCATGCTTTGACTTCCAAGGCCTGAGTGATCTCCGGATCTGATAGGGTTCATCATTTCTTCTCTAGCCAACTTTGCTTTCTTCATAAGTTTTCAACATCTGTGTGCTGGGCGCATATCATCCTAACATTTGAGTTTCGCTTCATCCTCAAATTCTTCATGCCTTAGACAAATTTTCCCTTCTTGAGGGTGCATTTGAAGTGGGGTCAAGGAATTTCAAACGCCCCAGAATATTTTCATATCTTCATTCTGGCCTAGAAAATTATTTCCCCTTAGAAATTTCATCACAAATCACCTAGCATCCATCTTCAATATTTCCCCCTTTGACTTAGAAAATTTTACATCCTCTGCCTAGAAAACTTTATCAACTAGGTGCCCAAGTGAAATCTCCATCTTAAAGTCTTCGGTGAGGCATGAAAATTTTCAAAATCATCTCTTCATCGAAGATATTCAATACCCAGAAGAAAATTCCCCTTGGAAAATGCAGAATTCATGTGTATACAAACGGAGGGGTACATTTAATTTTTGAATTTTATACCTTATAAAAATATTTCCTTAGTAATGTTCATCTTGACCTTTTCAACCTTGGGCACATTTGCGGTGTCTACTTCACATTTCAATGTCTTGGCAAAATTCCTTAAACTTCTTCCATCATAGGCTGGGCGCATTTTGATGGGTGGCCTACTAGTTACCAACACCTAGAAATTTATTTCACTTCCTCTTCATAAGGTGCACACATTTCCATGAGGTGGCTTCCAGTTCACTTGCCTTAGAAAATTTCCTCAACTCCATCTTCCTAGGCTAAGTGCATATGAAGGGGCCTGTAGGAATTTTCAAACACACCAACAACTTTTATCCATGCCTCTCCAAGTTGGGCGCATTTTGCATGTCTAGGAGGAATTGATGACTTAGCACAACTCTTAACCTTACTTCTAACATGGACGCATTCAAGGGTTCAAGGAGGAATTTAACCCTTTTGTCTTTTTCCTAGCTCACTTGGGCGCATTTGGCATGTCAAGGAGGAATTAGCAACGCCTTAGTAACTTTATCACAATCACTTCTTCCCTTGGGCGCATTTAGGCGGTCTAGAAGGATTTAGCAACGCCTTAACACCTTTTTCTTCACCTTGACTAGATGAGGGCGCATTTAGGGGGTGGTGAAGGAAATTAACATGACTTAGAAACTTTTTTTATGTCTTCCATGGCTAGAGGACTTGGGTGCATTTGGAGGTAGGAGGAGGAATTTCTCAACACTTAGACAAAAATCCAAGCCTCTTCTTCACATTAGGCGCATTTGACCTGTCAAGATGGAATTTTCCAACACTTAGTTGATTTCCTGAGCCTCCTTGTAGTTGGGCGCATTTGGGGGTAGGAGGAGGAATAAACCAATGCCTTAGAAATTTTTATATCACCACCTTGAGATGGGGGTGCATTTTATGGGTCAAGCAGGAACTTAACACTTTTTCGTCACTTTCCTTCATGACAGGGCGCATTTAGGGGGTCCTGCAGGAATTTTCATGCCTTAGAATTTTCTCCATCATCATCTCTCCTTGAGGGCGCATTTGAGGGGTCTAGTAGGAATTTTCAAACTTAGAAATTTTCTCCCCATCTAGCTTCTGGTATGGGCGCATTTGGACTAGGCAACAAAAAATTTAACATTTGAAACTTTTTCATCCTCCTGCCATTCTCATCTTGGGCGCATTTCACAGGGGGTGAAGGAATTTGTTCAGACTTAGACATTTTTCTGGTTTGCTCGCTCTTATTTACTATATTTTGTAAGTTTCTAATTTTCATTCCTCTGAAGCTTGGATTGATCTGAAATTTCAACCATGGGACCCTCATGACCTAGCTAAGTTGTTCATATTGCCATCTTGTGCTGACTTGTTATTTATAGCATGTTTTCAGAGGTGATTTACTATTTATAGTAACTGCCCGGTTTGAGGACTTCTACAACTCCGTTTAACTTGAAATCTGATTGGTGTGATCCTCATGGGATGACTTGCCTGTTCACACTGGTGCCTGCTGCTGACTTGCTATTTATAGCATGTTTCTAGAGTACCTTACTATAAATAGTAAGTGCTCAGATTGCCTTCAAATTTCACCAGTAGAATCCTTGAAAGATACTGATCGCCGTGGGATACACTGGTTTTCGGAGATTCTGGCATTTGACCCCTCATTTTGGGTCCTGAAGCTGGAAACTCTAATTTGACTTGCATGTTGCTCAAACAATCTCCGTTTCACCCCGTTTCTGTTGCACTTTGCACTGTTTGTGATATTGAGGTGTTGGGTAGCTGCCAGAATGATCTTGCTAAAAATAGTAGGTACCTAAAAAAGTGACCAACTTTGTTTGCATGTCACCTTGCTGCGTAGCTCTTGAAAAACCCATAAAGAATGTCCAGACATGCGTAGAAAATTCCAACATGCAAACCCTAAAAATAGCCTCCGAAGATTGAGTTCTGAAAGTTGTCATCTCATCTTGCATGTTATATCATCGTGTAGGTCTCAGAAAACCCAGAAATATTCTTCAGACATGCATTGAAAAACTTGCATGTAAACCCTAAGATCAACTCCTGAAGATGAACCTGCTAAAAATAGAAAGTTGTCTGTTTCAGCTCAAAATTTGCAGACAAATAGCTTGACGTGCTCTGGATGCAGTGTAACGATCGAAACTTCAAAAGTGTTGAGAAAAATGTCCCAAATTAGGTACTTACTAAAAATAGTAAGTTGTTAGAATTTGATGAAATTTTGCTGGGGATCTGCTGGAAGCATGTTGACAGTATTGCCAAACTCAAATTTCAATTTATTCACTCCATTTGACTTCAAACTGACCAGAAGACTCAAAACCTTAATTCTCAGACTTAGCCAAAAACTCAATTCATACGGGCACATTCCTGGAAAGACAAGCAGCAAAGAGAGAGACAGTGGGAAAAACCAACCAAAATCAAGCCAAAAGACACGAACGAAGCAAAAAATAGGGGGTCCCCATTTGCAATGGGGCGATGTGTGAAAATGTCACAACAAGTCATAAAAACAAAAGCTCAAGGGGAAAAATGCGCCCATCTTGAGGAGGCCAAGGTGGATAAAATTTCTAAGCACTAGAAACTAGAAGTTCCCCTAGCAAAATGCGCCCATCATGTATGGAGGAGTTGATAAAAATTCTGAGTCATTCAAAATGGAAGCACTTCCCTCCAAATGCGCCGAAGTTGAAGAGGAAGGTTGAGAATTTTTCTATGTCTAAGAAACTTGAAGTAGCCCTTGCTAAATGCGCCCTTGAAGAGATAGGTGGCTTAAATTTTTTTCTAAGTGCAAGGAGATGAAAGTAGGGACCCTTGGATGCGCCCTAGTAACTTGAGATTGATGGAAAATTTCTAAGTCTAAGAAACTTGAAGCCCACCCTCCAATATGCGCCCAAGGTGAAGAGGAAGGTTGAGAAGGATTCTAAGTTTGTGAAGTTGGAAGTAGGCATACCTGTTGTGACCTTTTCACACATCGCCCCATCGCAGATGGGGACCCCCTAATTTTTTGCTTCATTCGGGTCTTTTGGTTTGGGTCTTCTGGTCCGTCTCTCTCTGGTTTGTTCTTTCTTTCTATCTAGTGTACTTACCATTTGGCCTGGGTTTAAATTTTGGCTAAGTCTGGAGTGTTTCTAGATGAATTAGGGTTTACAATCTTTAGACTGCTTTGAGGTCAAATTGAGTTGGTTTGTCAACTTCTGAGCTTAGCACTGCTGTTAGAATGTTTCCGCCAAGCTTCCCCTGAATTTTCACTGAATTCTACCAACTTTCTTTTTTAATTAAGTGCCAGTTTAGGGTTGATTTTCTCAAGATTTTCACATTCTGGCAATTGCATTACATTCTGAATATGCTGAACACATCACTAGCAAAATCTGAGCAGAAACGGACGACTTGCTATTTTTAGCAGTTCAGCTTCGGAGACAGATTTCAGGGTTTGCACGTTGAATTTTCAGATGCATGTCTGGAGATTCCTGGTGGGTTTTTCGAGACTTTCGCAATGATATGACATGCAAAGCAGGACGACGACTTTCAACGCTTAGCCTTCAGAGGCAGATATTAGGGTTTGCATGCAGATTTTCTCAGCGCATGTCGGCATATTCTTTTTGGGTTTTCCAAGAGCTTCACAACAGTGTAACATGCAAACAGAGTTGGTCACTTTTCGGAAACTTGCTATTTTTAGCTAGTGCTTGCATGTTGATGAGTTTTCTGGGTTTTTCAAGATCCCTCGGGTAGTGTGACATGCAAAATCATTTGACAGTTGATCGGTCACCTTTTCAGCCACTTTCTATTTTTAGCAGGTACCACTTTGGCAGTTGCCCGACACTTCAGAATTGCGAATACAGTAACATGCGGCTGAAATGGAATTGAATTGAGCTCGTTTGAGGCACATACAAGACGAATTAGGGTTTCGGGCTTCAGGACTCGAGGTGAGGTGTCAAACATCGAAATTTCCAAAATCGAAGTATACCACCATAATCAGCATCTTCTGAGGAGTCTGTTGGCAAAATTTGAAGACAATCGGAGCACTTACTATTTTTAGTAAGGCGCCCCCGACACGGGCTATAAATAGAAAATCAACCTTAGGCTCCAGTGCAGACAGGCAAGTTTACCAACGATGAGCACGCTGTTCAAATTTCAACTCGAACGGAGCTAAGGAAGTCTCAAAATCAAGCAGCTGCTATAAATAGCAAGCCACTTCAAAGCATGCCAAGAATAGCAGGTCATCACAAAATCTTAGTATGAACAGGTCAAACATGCGATGAGGACCCCTTGGCACGAATTTCAAGACAAACGGAGTTGCAGAGAATGGAGAATTAGACACTGGCTATTTTTAGCATGCTGGAATGGAGGAATTAGGGTTTCCTAAATTCAAGGGCGAAACACGAAAGTCAGGCAGATGCGACATCCAACCACGATCACCACATTTCTGGCATTCAACAGATGAAATTTGAAGACATTCTGAATAATTGCTATTTTTAGCAAGTTGCTAAAAATAGCAGGTGCAAACAGGCATCAGGTCTTGACAGCATGATCACTCCCTAGAGTTGGAACAGGGCAAAATCAGGCCTTTGAAGGGTCAGAAGTCAGTTCAGGGCATGAAATTTGAAAAACTTTCTAAAAATAGAAAGTCAGGGCAAATTAGGGTTAGCAAGAGAAAATCACCCTAAATCTGGCAAAGGGCATGAAATTCGCTAAAACTAATAAATTTTCAAGTCCAGCATCAAGATCCGCGTTAAAAGCTGAAGATGGATAAAAACTTTGCTAAGGCATATAAAATGGAAGCTTGCCTAGGGAAATGCGCCCAAGGTCAAAGAAAGGATGATGAAATGTCACTAAGTACACAAAATTTGAAGATCAACATCTTGAATGTGCCCTAGCAAGGAATAGGCATTCAAAACTTGAAGCTAGGCCATTGAAATGTGCCCAAGAGCTAAGAGGACTAAGGGATAAGAGTCTAAGTGTAAAAACAATTCTAAGTATTCGAAATTTGATGCTCCCCATGGCAAATGCGCCCAGGCCTAAGGGAATAAACTGAGGAAATTTTCTAAGTATCAAAAATTGAAAGCTCTATGTGCCAAATGCGCCTAGGGAAGAGAACACATCAAAGAGCTTCTAAGTCATAAAATTGGAAGTAGAAGACATGATATGCGCCTCCTTTTGACTTGGAGATTATTCTAAGTTATGAATATTGAAAGCCTCCCCACTCGAATGCGCCGCCATTTAAAAGACCACCCTCTTATTTGCGCCCAAGGTATAAAGTGGAAGCATGACCTCCTATTTGCGCCTGGAAGAAGTTGAAACTTAAAAGTTTCTAAGGCACTAAAATGAAAGTATACACCTCTTTATGCGCCCTACTTCAAGAGGGAGGTAATGAATTTTCCTAAGGCGTGGAAATGAAAGTAGAACATGCTATATGCGCCCCCCTTTAACTTGGAGAATGAGACTCTTCAAATATTCTAAGTGTCAGATATGAAAGCTCCCCATGCCATTTGCGCTCATCACAAGGTGGCTGTGCAAGGAATTTTCTAAGTGTCAAAATTAAAAGCTTCCCTTTGCTTATGTGCCCAAGAACATCAACTCAAGTGCACCTTCAAAAGAATGTTGGAGAACGAAATTTATCTAAGTCATGAGGATTGAAAGCAGGGCATGCTATTTGTGCCCAAGGCCTTGAGAGAAGACTTCAAAATTTCTAGGCCATCAAATTGGAAGCAAAAGGTTGATATTGCGCCAGACCTTGGGGAAAATGGATTAGTAAATTTGACTAAGGCATTAAATTGAAACCTTAGGTACCCATTTGCGCCTCAACATGGAGATGACTTAAAGGATTTTCTAAGTGTTTGGAAAGGGTCGAAATTAAAAGCACATACTCCCATATGCGCCTCAAGAGGGAAAGAGTGATTTGATAATTGACTAAGGCAATTGATTGAAAGCAATACATTTTATTTGCGCCTAAGCTTGTGAAGGTATGGTTATAACCTTTTAGGCATAACTGAAACCTCAACCTTGCAAATGTGCCTTGTTTTGAAGTTGATAAGTGTTAAGGGGGTGATGAGTAATATTAGATGTTGTGTTGTACCCCAAAATTAAAATTTTTGTTACACTTAGACATTTTGAAGAAATAAGTAGAAGTCTTGTCAAATCAGTCAAAAAGGTCAAGATTTGGGTGTGCATGTCTTGCATGAGGGGTCAAAACACAAAATTTTCAAAATTTGACGATATGGGTTTGCTAAGAGCGACTTAAACAACAAAACCCAGATCTTATTTTTTCATCCCTAAATTTTAGGAAAATTGCTATTTTTAGAAATTTTCTAAAAATATTAACGTTTTCTGGGTTTTTCTGGGTTTTCTTGGAAATAGCTACTGGCAAAACTTTCTAAAAATAGAAAGTTGGTCCGACAGGGTCCAAACTAATTTTGATTGGCTCAAATTACGTCCGTATCAAGCTGGTGTAGTCAGAATTTCAAAATGATCAGTTTTTCCCTACTGGGTCTATTCTGCTTTTTCAGAAGCATATCTGGGGTTCCGAGGTCATCAATGGAGGTCAATCGGTTGCCAGGTGTCAGATTCAACACGCGAACATTCAATAGAAGATGAAATGATGAACATGCACAAAGAACGAAGAAAAATTGAAAATTGATGAAAATTTTCTAACATTGGTGAGTTTGGGCACCCCTGTTGAAGAAGGGCGCCATCTTTTTAGGGCACCAAATGTCAGAATTAGGGTTTTGTGCCTCCAGTCAAACTTGTTTAGTTCTCTGCCAGCTCTGCGATGGATTTGATGGTATAGTCAACAGATTACACAGTTGTCCAAAATTCGAGGCTGAATAGGAGGTATCCAAACTGAAGTCAGAGCGAGAAAAGTTGAAAAATATCAAAATTTGACTAAGTGTTGAGATTTTGGGCGCCCCAGTTGAAGAAGGGCGCCCAACTTTTTGAAAGGGTAAATTCAGCTTTTAGGGTTCAAGGATATGCTCGTTCTTCTCAGTGCTCAGCCAGCTTCGCGATGCCTATCTTCGTCAGCACGTCCGACTGCCTAATCTCCAGCAAATTCAAATCGAAGACGAAGGTTCAAAATGAAGGTTTCAAACTTGAAGTTGAAAAATCAGTAAAAATGACTAAGTCTGGAGAAAATAGGCGCCCTAGGTGAAGAAGGGTGCCCAAGTTTTTAAGGTCCCTAACAGATGAATTTGTAGACGAGTGTCTAATATGATCTCTTCACAGTTGATCCAGCTTTCCGATGAGATATCCAGCATGCCTATCGGAGGTCGCAGTCGCCAGATTTGAAGCGCCGAACAGGGGGTCCGACAAAGGCTAAAAACCAAGATTCAAAAGCAAACACTAAGAAATGGAAAATAAATTAAGTCTGGGTGAAATGGGCGTCCCCAGTCAAGAAGGGTGCCCAAACTTTTGAGGGGTTAAAACCCACTTTTTGGTGAAGATCTTTCCAGAAGACCCCTTCTCATTCTTCGTCAGCTTTGCGATGAGCACAACCGTCATTTGATCCGATGCTCGGAGCTCCAGATTCAATGAGATCGTCTGTAAGAGAGGAGTTTATGAAGAAATTGAAGACCAGAAAAATGGCTAACACTGTGAAAGTTTGGAGCCCCTCGAAGGAAAAGGCTCCCATGAATTCTGAGGTCAAGATCAAGTTTTTAGCCAGAAACTTCTCCAGAACATTTTTCTCAGAATCAGTCAGACTCCGTCGTGAATCCTTCAGCTCGCCTGTCGGATCAATCTGCAAACGAAGAATTAGAGGCGAAGTTGGAGGTCAAAATGGTGAAAAGTTGAAAATGTCAAGATTTTGGCTAACACTGGAGGAAGTGGGCGCCCCCAGTCAAGAAGGGCGCCCAACTTCTCATGCCTTAGAATATTTTTGAAGTTTTCAAAAGGTTTCAAAATTGCAAGAGGAAGGTGGCGTCCAAGTTCAGTGAAGCTGAGATTTCGGGTTTTGGAAATAAAAGCAAAGAAGGCAAAACCTAATTCAAGCCCTAAAGCCTATTTAACATCTTTCTTTCATGAAATTTTCATTATTTTTGCAGGTAGCCTTCAAGGGAGAAAGTTGGAGCAGCAAGATTAAAGATATTTTTCAAAATTCAAGAGCATAGCTTGCTGGTTTTTCATCAATATTTTCAGATCAGCAACTTAAACCCTTGCTTTTTCAAGTTTTTTGTTCCAGAAGATCGAATTTTTCAAGGAGAAGATCAAAGGTTTTCAGCTTTCAGTCATCTGGGTCTTTTTGCTTCATTCTTCTGAAGAAATTTTCAAGAACTTCATCAAGTTGCAGCAAGTGCTTTTATTTTGCATGTCAGTGAAAACCTCACTGCATTCAAATTTCAACCATCTGGATCTTTTCCAATCAGTCTTCTGAATAAAACCCATATTGCAGCTTTTTTTTAAGAAAGTTCAAATTCTAGGGTTGACTGCTTTTTTGATCAATCGTCAGGGTTTTGCAAATCCAATCATCTGGGTTCATTTCTATTCATGTTCTGAACAAAAACCAGATGCCAGCTTTTTTCGGGAAAATTTGAAGAAATTAGGGTTTGTTGGTTTTTTAGGAAAAAGTCAAAATTTTCAAAAATGGACAATCTGGGTTGTCTTGCATCGAAATTCTGAGCAAAACCCATATCTTAGAATAATTTTCAAAAAATTTGTCCATTGGAGCGAGAAAATCAGCTTTCTAAAAGTAGAAATTGCTCAGAACTTGTCAGAACTAGGGCGAGTTTACAGTCATTCTTCAAGTTTTTTGAAATGGAGTACACTCCCAATGATTTCAAGTCAAAATCAGCTCTCTATCATGACTACATCAAAACAGCTGAGACAGATTTGCATCATATCAAGCCGGTGTTCGATTTACATGCCTTGGAGAAAGCAGGCAACACATCAATCAGGAACCTGGGACACTCCGGACTCCTCGCAGCAGCGTCAATTCCTATTTCAGTTCAGAGTCTTGAGTTCGTAATTGCTTGCATTAAGCATTACAACCCGGCTGTTGTACCCAAACCAAATTTTTTGCTTCATCAAGGCATTTTGCATTTAAAAGTCTAAACCTTGCTAATTTGATGTAAAACACAGTTTTGGGCAATGTCAAGCATGGAGTTTTTGTCAATATTTTGTTGGTCAAAGTCAGTTATATTGATCAGAACCTGAAGCAGAGACTCAGAATGGAGCTTTTCACAATGGAGGAGCATCTCACGACGGCATTTCACATTGTACACGGTCGTTTCAATGATCGAAACGGAGTTTTCAGTGGTCAAAATACGAAGATTTTTCAAAGGAAAATTCACAAAGTGCAAGTATAGCTCAGGGGCGCCCAACTTGTTGGAGGTTAAGATCTTGGTGAAAGTGCTCAAGCATACAGTCAATCTCTTCAGAATTAGTCTGGCTATCCGTCGAGCTATCCAGCGAGGCGTTCCGAGACCCACAGCTTTGGCAAATAGCGACAGAAGTTAAAATCCCTAAATTTTAGGAGATGAGAATTTTGCTCTTTTCAGGCAAAAGCGCGCCTCTAGCCTGAGGGCGCCCATCTCAAGGAAGGGGTAAATCTTTACAGTTTCGTTGCCGGATGCAGTCAATCCGTTCACAACTGGTCTGCTTATCCGACGAGATATCAAGTGCAGTCATCCGACTCTCAGATTCCAGGCGGCAGTCATCCAAAGATCAGCTTAAAATGGAGTTTTCATGTTTCTGAGCTTCTCCGTTTATGCCCAGTGCAAGTACAAGCCAGGGGCGCTGGCTTAAAGGACCCTCCAGATGGCAATATTTATAGACAGAGTCTTCACAACATCAGTAGTATACTAGCCTAGCTCCGCAACGCATCATTCAGCTTGTCGATCCGACGTTCTTGGTGGTCGTGGCAGAGATTCTACCAAGCACGTAATTTTACGGGCGGACCAACAAATGGTTTTCAGTGCATTTTCATAGTCTTAAGGCGCCTAGCCTTTAGGCTGGTCAGATGAGTCCGTTTGCGTTCGAAGTCTTCACGACTATTGAGTGTAGTCAATTTATCTTCCCAACGAGCACAGTCGTCAGCCTTCAGCATTTGGCAGTCGCTCGTGCGTGCGAGGTCTTTAGTATAATACTGCAAAGAGAAGACGTTCGAAAAATGGCCAAGTCTGGGAGCGGTAAACATAAATAAAATACGCACTGGAGTTTTTGAGGTCTTAGAAGCAGTTTTCTTGCCTCGTTACCTCCAGTGACTTCTCTTAAGGGCCCTCCTGGTTGTCCGTTAAAACAGATAATGCCGGAATCGGGTCATCCCAGCTCCAGATATCAACTGTCAAAGTAGGGTATTTTAATGACGTTTGATTTTCGTCAAAATGACAAAAGTGCAACCATGGGCCAGGGGCGCTTTCTTTTTGAGGCCCTTAACACAGCTTTTAGTTGTCATGCATACAGTCATCGGATGCAGAATATCTCCAGTCATGCAGTGAGCTTCGCCTCGTATCAGCAGGGTTCACCGCTCACCGTCAGCACCGCTTGAAGCGTCAGATGGCAGTTTAGGAAAATGGCTTAAGTCCGGAACCCGAAAGCAATTTAATCAGGTGCGCCTAATTTTTCAAGGGGTTAAACGATGGATTTTGCAGTTGTGTCTCCCAGCAGACATTTCTTCCTTGTTCAGTAGGCTTTCCGATGAATATCTCAGATCAGTCTCAGCATCACCCAGTCACTCAGAATTCAGTGTCGAAGTTGGCCAGTCGTGACAGTGCGGTCAGCTATAAAATAGGGAGTTAGTAAAAAATGAAGTATCTTGAGCAAATGGACGCCTATGTGCTCAAAAGATGACTTTTTTGAATCGTTGAAGCATGACGATGAATCTCAGAGCTTCACCCGGGTTGTCAACTGAAGATGGCGATTTCTATTTTTAGCACCCTTGCTAATTGCATGATAATAAATATTTTATTATTATTTGAGCTTCCAGTCAGTGGCAGTGCAACTGAAAGGCAACCAATTAGAAGGCTTCTATTTTTAGCTGAGGTTTTAAATCTTGCAGTTGTCAGATTGATGCGAATTTCATCTTCTTTAAGCATGGCGCCATCTTCATTTATTATTCACAAAGTTAAAGAGAAATTCGTTTTTCTTGAGGGAAATTCATAATTTTGAAGCAAAATTCGTTTTTCTTCAAGGCAAAGGCGTATTTTCAAGCAAAATTCGTTTTTCTTCATTCACAAGGCGTATTTTCAAGGGAGATTCGTATTTCTCAAACAAAGGCAGATTTATCATCTATTTGCAAAGGCGATTTCTCCAATCACAGTCTTTTGCAAGTTAAAGTTCACAGTTCTCAGCAATTCAAAGAAATCTCGAGCGATTTTCACAGAAGAAGACATACAAAAAACGTCTTTTTCCTCCTTGGTTCTCAGATTTCTCTCAGTTTTCAATTCGCATGTTCCTGAAATTGGCAAATTTGACAAGTCTCAACATCTGGATCATTTTCATATAGCTTCCTCGAATTAAAATCGTGCGTTTGATTTTTCAGGAATTTTTAACTTCAGAACATTCGTTCTTGAGTTTCTAAATTTCTCAACTGAAAAGTCTTTGCATGGTCGAGTAGAAGTCATATTTTCACATTTCTGACGTTCTGGGTTGTCTTAGAATCTTTTTCTGGACAAAACCCATATCTCAGATTTTTCGCTGAAAATTGCGCTTCGATAGGCTATTTTTACCCTCAGCAGGCTATTTTTAGCTTTCCAGAAAAGTTGTCAGAATATAGCCGTGTTCACAGTCAACAGGCGAGTTTTTCAGAGTACAGTACACACAGACTCAATTCAAGACCAAATCGGTTTTAATTCATGACTTCATCAGAAAAGATGAGACCGATTTGTATCAAGCTGCAGAAGAGATGTTGGCTAACACTTCAGTTACGGAGCCGCCAAAGTTGCCAGTCAGTGAAATGCTGGTTGAGTGTGCAAAGATTGCAAAGATTGCTCAAGTTGCTGACATTCAGATGTTGATGCAGTTAACAATCTCGTTGAGGGATTGGTTGCTCGAGATCACGACCAGTAAACTTCAGTTTCCACCTCTCAGGATAGACATTACACACACGAGTTGAACTGGGTGTTACCCTTTCCAGTTAACTCGAAGTTGTCATCACATGCATATCTATTCTGAGATTCGCCCTTCACACTTGGAGTTTTATTTAGGGTTTTTCGTTAACTGATGGTAGTCTTCCAGTTAACTTGCTTTCAATAAGGACGTGCATGCTCGCACAATAGTCCATTTTTAGATTAGATGTTTCAGTTAAACTGAGGGTAGTTTCCCAGTTGACTGTATAGTTTACTTAATTAGGGTTTGGCGCATTGCTTGCATGCATTGCAGGAACTATAGATGACACAAGGTGATTTTAGGGTTCCCTACACCTTGATGTATATAAATAAGAGCTTTTGCTCATTTGTAAATAACTTTTGCTTGAGAGAGAAATATATGCTGCGCCTACCTTGCCCTCAATATTGCTCTTTTTGTATTTGTTCATGTGTCTTCACTATTGCGATTAATTGTTATGCCACATAGGGTTTCATGCAATTGTAATGGTGGATTCTTTATGTCTTGTGAATCTTTTATCATTTCAATCAAGTGTTATGCCACATAGGGTTTCGTGAGATTGTGATGATAAAATCGTTTTGTGAAGTCTTTACTACTTTCAATCAAGTGTTATGCCACATAGGGTTCCATAAGATTGGCGTGGTAAATTCCTCCCATAGTTAGATCTGTTTGAACATCTTTATCATTGAAGTCAATTGTTATGCCACATAGGGTTCCAAGAAATTGAGATGATAAAGGCTGTTTTGTGTTAATTTACCATTGTGATCAATCATTATGCCACATAGGGTTTCGAGAAGTTACGGTGATAAATCTGTTTTGTGAATCTTTATCATTATAATTAAAGGTTATGCCACATAGGGTTTCGTGAGATTGTGGTGATAAAGGCTGTTTTGTGAAGATTTTACTATTTCAATCAAGTGTTATGCCACACAGGGTTCCATAAGGTTGTCTTGGTAAAATCTTAAATCTGTTTTGTGCCCAATAAGCTTGTTTAGATTGAGATGATAGTTGCGCCACCTTGCCTTCAAGTAGAGAGTCTAAACTCGCTTATCGTCCGATATTCAATCCCTGCTCCATTTCCTCATGCTCTGTTTTCTTGAGGAAACTGGATAGATTTAAAGTAGATAGCTTAGTTGTAGTTAATGATCTGCGAAACCAGAAAATCCTTAGCTGCAACGTTCTTGGTTTTCTTAACCTTGTGCCTCTTCCAGTTGAGAACAAAAAGATAGGATTTAGATTACTTTTCTTTTCCATGCATTCCAGCACAACGAGGGAGCTTCCCCTCCTAATTTGAAGAGCACTCATTGCGTAGTGTACATAGCTGTCCGTACAAACCTGCACTCCAGAGGTGTTAGATTTTACGCCAACACCGGCTACGAGGGAGATCCAATCAGTTGATGGCAGATTGATTTGCAGTCTAAAGCCTAATGTGATCGAGAGGTGCTTTTCCATTCCCCCATGGCCTGAAAGCGTTACTATCTCAAAGGGTGAATGTCAAAGGATATGGGAAATGCATAAGGAAAATACAACAAGAAGATTGTACTGAAGTGAATGAAAGAAAAACATAAGACTGTGCTAGGTCACATTTCGAAGATGTCAGCAAAGTTCGAGAAAGCGGCCAATGAGGTTGAAGATTTCCTTAGGTCAGTTGCAGATGCTGAAGATATTCTTGAAAGGCGGTGTTTTGCTGTTGATGGCATAGATACACCGAACCAGGACACAATTTCCAACTTCCTAGCAGATGTGATCGAGCTTTAAAGCAGCTTTCTTCTAGAAGTTTTCTTTCCCACTTTCTTTCTATTGTTGGAATAATTCTTATCCATTCTTTGAGAAGAGAAAGAAGATAAAATGTAATAGTTGGCGTTTCCCGCTTTTTCTGCTTTTTAGGGCTTTAGTTGTTATCTTCTTTCTAGATTTAGTAATAAAGCTTGCTTGCTGAGCAAGCCCTAAATTGTGAAAGCAAGGAGATTTTAGGGTTCCTTACTCCTCTGCTCATCTATAAATAAGAGCCTTTGCTCATTAGTTTTTTTTAACCGTGCTAGTGAGAACAAAATGCTGAGCCTATTGTGCCTTCTATTTGTTCCTCAAGTATTGTTCATTTGTGTTGTGATAAGAAAATTGTTGAGCCTCTTTAGCCAACAAGGAGTTAGTGTAATTGCTGTTTTCTATTGTGTGAAGGGCAAGATTGCAAGCCTCTTTAGCTGCAACCTCTTGTTCCAGGCATGTTAGAAGGGAGTACTGTTCCAGAGATTTGAGTAATAAAATCATGAGTCTCCTTTGCCTTGATCTAAAATCTCAGATTTCCGTTATTTATGTTCTGCTTTTATGATCTTGATTTCAACTTGCAGTGAAGTGTGTAGGTGTTTGTTGAGAGAGAGATTATTGAAGTACTTTGTAAGAAAATCTACCTTGTTTATTTCTAATTTCTCTTGCTCTGCTATTACTTGAGAAGTTAGGAACATCTCTAGTTTAAGTTAGTCATAGTTGAAATTCTTTAAATCAGAAAATCTCTGCTGCGGTGTTTGTGTTTAATAAACCTTGTGCTCTAAGCTGACCAAAAAGATAGGCAACTTAGTTTTAGTTTACTTTCCTTCAAACACCATCAGCAAGAGGGAGCTTCCCTCCTAATTTGAATAGCAGTTTATTTGTGCATAGCTGTCCGTTTCAAATACGCATTCTAGAGGTGTGAATTTAAACGCCAACATGTTGGAAAATTAAATATTCCTCCCCCGCCCCCCCCCCTCATTACGCCTAGACTGGAGAATAAAGTTAAAAAACGTCCAAAGTGTGAAAATCTAAAAAATCGAGTACGGCTAAATGTTTGGCTTGGAAATAAATTAAAAGGCGTTGGGAGTAAAATAAACTTGCTCTAGGCAAATAATTCGAAATTTTCCAAGTCAGAGAAGTTAAATAAATTAAATGAATTTAATTATTTTCCAAAGTTAAATTAAAAGTTCCCCTTTAATTTGGACCCATGAAGTTTTAAAATTCGAAAGATTTTAATCGCGGGGAATTTATTTTGGAGTTATTACGGACGAAAAATAATTTTGCCTAGCTATTTTAAAGTGCTGACGATGATTTTTCATGGACGCTGGCGAGGTGAAGTAATTTCTCAAATAAAATTAAATGGCAATACAATTAAATTTTAAATTTTAAATTGCCATTTTACAAGCGGTGATATTTTTTAAAATTGAAGTGAATTTAAAAGTTTCTTGAAATTACTTTAGTTAGCTGAAGGTAACTGGCAGACGGGAGGGAAAGTTTAAATTTAAATCGAGGAAAGAATCTCCCAGATTAGCAAATTGCTATGATGACTAGGAATATTCTCTTTCAAAATCGGAAAATTTCTAAGTTATGTTGAAGAGAATTAATGGCATTTGCTAATTCTGGCGCCAGTTGTCAATTATAAAACTTCGAAGATTTTCATTTTCATTTTACAAGATTCGAAGTTGAGATTTATGCTGAAGAGCTGAAAGTTTTTGTTGAGTTGTGAATTTTTTAAGTTGTTGGAAGTTGAGTTGCTGAAGGCTGAAATTGTCTGTTTATTTCTCTGAGTGTTGTAGCGCGAAATTGCTTGAAGTTGCTGAGATTAAAAATTTCTGAAGTTGTTGAGTGTTGAGACTCGAAGTAAAATCTGAAGTAAAGATTGGAATTGCTAAAGAGGATTATTTCCCCAAGTTGCTGAGAAGAGGTGAAGTTTAAATTTTTTCGAAGTTGCTGAAACTTGAAGTATTTTCTGAAGTTGGCACTGCTGAAGTTATTTTCTCCGGAGAGCTGAAATTTGTTGTGGCTGCGAGTAGTTGAGAATTTAAAAGTTTTTATTTCCGGAAGTTCTAAATCTCTTGAGGTTTGAAGTCGGAGTTATACTGTTGAAGCTATTGATTTAATTTTATTTTTTTCAGCCAACTCCATTTGCCAGCCATCTCGCAGAATTTTTATTTTAAAAGTTTGAATTGTAATGTTTGCTTTTTCGTTTTGCAAATGGCTGAGGGTCGAAGAGCTGACGTTTCCGGAACAAGCAAGGTTGGAGCTAAGGCTGGAAATATTGAAGCTAGCAAAGAAAATGCTTCCAGACAGGCGATCATCAAAAGCTTGAAGAAATCTTTTATTCCTGAGTTGAAGTTCGTCTCGAAGCTTGGAAACTTGACGAACACCAACCTTGGATCTTTCAATCTCGAGACTTTCAGAAGGAGGATATATGGACAGGGTGGCAATCCTCCGACGTCTACCTCGCATAGCATGGTGACAAGTGGGTTGTACATTGCAGCTGGTTTCCCGCCAACCGTCCGATGTCCAGAGCTCATCATAGAATGTGCAAACCATTACGACTTGGACCAACGGACGATTATTTCTCCAGAAGGCAAGCTACTAGCGAATTTTACATCGGATGCAATTGGTGAGGCTTTCGGGATCCTGGCCACATATAAGATGTTATATAAATCAAAGGAGAAAGTTGACAAGATGTACGCCACATCTTTCGATAAGTGTATGAAGAGAATCAATACCACTTGGATGAGGAAGCCAAAGCCGCCTGGTGCGAAGCTGCCGAAGCAGATCATCTCAGAAGAGTTAAATCAGGAGTACTGCGACATTATCACGATGCTCAGTCGGGTCAATGGGAGCCCACAGGCGTATGTGTTCGAGCCATGGATGTTTTTCTATATCAGCGTGGTGCTCGAAGGAAAGGTGGAAGTGAACTGGGCACAAATGATAAGTGATAACATCAACGAGCAGTTCAAAAATCTGAGGAGAACAAGGACGTTCTATATGAGCTCGTATGTTATCTACATGTTAGCACGGATGACGAAGTACAAGGGGTTGGCGTATCAAGAACCGATTGGATGTGGCTTCAATCAGTTCAAGATTCATGAATCTTGCAGGCAATTGCATCTCACAAACACTCCTCATTTCAAGAGGGTGAATGACGCCTTCACCATGTACATCACGAGGTCTCTTTAGGGGAGATTGCAACAGAGAATATCTCAGGAGGCACAGGAGTTCATCGAGGAATATGGGTTTTGGTTTATCTAATTCCCCAAATTTACTTATCTAAGGCTGTGTTGTGACCTTTTTCACACATCGCCCCATTGCAAATGGGGACCCCCTAATTTTGGCTTTGCTTTTCGGTCGTTTTGTTGTTGTCTCTCTTTTCTACTGTCCACTTTCCGGGGATGTGCCCATCTGTGAGCTTAAACGCAAAATTTTGGCCAAGTCTATAAATTAGGGTTTTGAATTTTCCAGCCAATTTGGGGTCAAACGAAGTAAATAAATTGAGATTTGAGATTGACGTTGATGTTAGTATGCTCCCAGCAGGTTTTCACTGAAGTTTCATCAGATTCTGAGTACTTACTATTTTTAGTAAGTGTGCAATTACAGGCAATCCTTTAGCATTTTCGGAGTTTTAACAGTCACACTGCATTTAGAACACATCAAGCTGCTCGCTGGCAAAATTTGAGCTGAAACCGACCACTTACTATTTTTAGCAGTTCAGCTTCCGGAGCAGATTTCAGGGCTTATATGCAGAGATTTTCAATGCATGTCTAGAGATTCCTTCTGGGTTTTCGGAGACCTTCGCGATGGTGTGACATGCAAAGCGAGATAATGACTTTCAGAGTTCAGCCTTCCGAGGCTATTTTTAGGGTTTGCATGTCAGGGTTTTCTTTGCATGTCTACATATTCCTTATGGGTTTTTCGAGAGCTTCGCGATGATGTGACATGCAAACGAAGATGGTCACTCATTTAGGAACTTACTATTTTTAGCAGGTGCATCCTGGCAGCCGCCTCCCAACACTTCAGAATCATGAGCTAATCGCAATGCAACAAAAATGAGGACAAACAGAGGTCATTTGATATGCATGCAAGATCAACTAGGGTTTCCAGCTTCGAGGCCCGAAAAGAGGGGTAAAAGGTCAGAATTTTCAAAAATCGGTGTATACCACCTTGATCAACATCTTCCAAGCTATCCGCCGGTAAAATTTGAAGGCGAACGGAGCACTTACTATTTATAGTAAGTCATTTCAGAAATAGGCTAAAAATAGCAAGTCAGCAGCAGGCGCCAGTGTCAGCAGGCAGGTCACGTGGTGAGGAGTGCGTCTTTCAAATTTCAAGTCAATCGGAGTCGTGGAAGTCTCAAAATCAAGCAGCTGCTATTTATAGTAAGCCACCTCCAGAAACATGCCAGAAATAGCAGGTCATTACGAGGTCTCAGCATGAACAAGTCAAGCAGGTGATGGGGACCCCATGGTGCGAATTTCAAGACAAATGGAGTTGCAGAGAATGAAAAATCAGTCACTTACTATTTTTAGCAGGCTTGAGCAGAGAAATTAGGGTTTCCTAAATTCAAGGGCAAGACATGACAGTAATGCAAATACAGCATCCAGCCACGATCACCACAGTTCAGGCAATCGACACGCAAAATTTGAAGGCATTCTGAGCAATTGCTATTTTTAGTAAGTTGCTAAAATAGCAGGTACAGACAGATATCAGGCAACAGTAGCACAAACACATCCCGAGGTTCAGAACAAAGCAAAATCCAGCCTTTTTGGAGCTTGGAATTAGCTTGAAGTGCAAAATTGACAAACTTTCTAAAAATAGCAAATTAGGGTTAGCATGATCGAGTCACCCTAAATTAGGGAAATAGCATAAAATTCACTGAAATTGATAAATTTTCAAGTCCAGCCAGTGAAGAACGCCTTTAAAAGCTGAAGGTTGGTGGAAATTCTCTAAGCACTTGAAATTTGAAGTTCACAGGCCAAATGAACCTTGAGAAGCTGAAGATGAGGCAGGAAATTTAGTGAAGGCATTGAAAATGGAAGCTTGCGTAGGGAAATGCGCCCAAGCTTGAGAAGATAAGGGAGTCTAAAATTTGCCTAAGTATTCCAAATTTGAAGCTTAGCATGTCAAAAGCGCCCTTGAAGCTGAAGATCTTGAAAATTCTCTAAATACTTCAAATTTGAAGCTTGACCCTTGTCTTGACCCTTGTCTTGCGCCTTGACTTCTAGGGAGGTTAGAAAATTGTTTAAGTGTTCAAAATTGGAAGTCCAAGGTATAATGTGCGCCTAGCTTTGAGGAGAGGCTTGAAATTTTTTCTAAGTGTCAAAACTTGAAGCTCCATGGGCAAAATGCGCCCTTGACTTGGAGGAAGCCATGAAGAATTTTTTTCTAAGTGTAAAGTTGGAAGCTCAAGCCCCCATTTGCACCCAAAGAGAAGAAGGCACTTTGAAGTTTTCTAAAGCACTTAAATTTGAAGAAAAGGCCACTACAAGCGCCTTGATCTTGAGGATGAAAGTGGAAATTTTCTAAGTGTTTCAAAAGTGAAAGCTCCACCCTCCATATGCCCCTGGACTTGTGGAGAGTGATGAGAAGTTTCTAAGCATTTTAAACTTGAAGTGCACCCTCTGAAATGCGCCCAAGCTTGGAAGCATGACTAGGAAATTCTCTAAGTGTTGCAAATTGGAACCTCAGAGGGGGAAATGCGCCTTTGCCTGGAGGAGGTTAGAAAATTGTTTAAGTATTCAAAATTGGAGGTTCATGGTATAATATGCACCTTGACTTGTGAGGAAGGGAGTTTGAAAAATATTCCAAGTGTTGTAACTTTGAAGCCTAGCCTAGCAAATGCGCCCAAAGAGAGGATGAAGATGCTAAAAATATTCTAAGTAAAGTTTCATCCACCTCCCTGCATGAAATGCACCCAAGGTGGTAGAAGCATCAAGAAAAATTCTAAGTTTAAACTTCATCCTTCTCCTATGGCAATATGCGCCCACCTCTCAAGAAGGTCAAAGATTCAAAAGAAGTCATAATTTTCATCCACCTCCACCCTTCATTTGCGCCCTCCTCACAAGCAGAATGTTAAGAAAATTTTCTAAGTATGGGATATTCCTCTCCTCTTGTCATATGCGCCCATCCTTTTCTCATGCTAAATGCGCTCAAGTGTGTAAGGTGGTGAGTGGAAAGTGAAGTATGCTAGGCGTGGTGAAGTTGAATATTCCCCTTCAAGTGTCAAATGCGCCTAAGGTGGTAAGATGAAGTATGCTAGGTGTGGGAATAATATCCTCCATGAAGTATGTTATGCGCCTAAAGTGGAGTGTAAAGGTGGTGGAATAAAGTTGATGAGAGAAAATATTGCTAAATGATGAATAAAATGTTAGCCGTGGAATCAAAGTATATCCTTCATGATAAGCAAATGCGCCCAAGGTGATGGAAGTATGAAGTAAAATGTGCTAGACGTTGAACACAGGAAAATGAGTAAAGTTGAATAGAATTTTCTAAGGCACAAAGGGTTTTCTCTAGGAAAAACGTCTAAGTCTGATGAAGGTGTAAAATTTCTTAGAAGCACGAATAAAGTTGCCAGTGGAAAAGTCAGTGAGTGCCTGCTTCGCGAGGTGGATAAAATTCTTTTTCAAGCCAGAGCAACAAGGTACTCACAAGGATGAAGAAATGAAATAAATTTGATGAGAGACTATTTTCCTAAGGTTGAAATTCAAAAAAATTAAATGAACCCGTTCGTTGTGCACCCATGGATTCGACGTGTTCTGAAGAAAATTTTCTTCTGGGTATTGGACGTCTGCGATGAGGAATGGATTTTAAAGTCTTCCACACTTTGCCGGGGCCTTCAGGGTGAATATTTTTGATGGGCACCAGGTTGATGAATTGCCTAAGGGAAATTTAAAAAATTTTCTAAGGCAAGGAATAAAAATGCCTTGGCGGATGAATTTGAGGTTGAGAGCCTAGATAAATTTTGATCAAATCCTTGATGAAAACATTTTTCTCGAGGCAGAATCGGATGAAATGTCGGAGTGAACGCCTCAACTGGTGAAATGAAAACAGAAGCTCAAAGTTTCCATATATGCTCTAAGGGGAATAAGTGGTAATGCGGAAATATTCTAAGGTAAGAGGAATATAAAGGCAAAAGTTGGCTAGTGAAGATGATCGACCCTTGGAAGTTAAAGCGTGAAAATCAAGTAAGTAGGTTGAGTTTTTTTTATTATGAAGTGTTCTAATGCTCTTCTCCTTGCTTGTTTTGCAAGAGGAACGTCGAAGACCAAGCAATGATGATTTGGAATAATGAAGCAAATAGTCCAAGATGATAAATCACAAAGGAAGAAAAGTTGCAAGAAATGGCTAAGTGTTGGAGTCTCTCCTTGAAGACCCGGTATGCACCCAATGCAATCAGGCTGGTGGCAAGGAAGAAATGTTTTCAAAACTCAAGATGGAGAAAAGAATGGAAGCTCCAGCAAAGTTGAAGAACAATGTCAAGAAGAAGATCAAGAACAGTGTGAACGCGTTTCAAAGTTGGAATCTTCTAGAAGGATGATGGACATTAATGGCTCATTTATTACCCCACTGTAAGAATTGGGCTGAGAAAGAGAAATCCCAGAAGCTGACTGTGTGATCTCAATCCCAAGAAAATAGTGGAAAAGGCCCAAGTCAGTCATAGAAAATCTGTCCTGCAAAGCAGATTTGACACTACCAATGATGGATGAGGTACTCCCTGTAATGATCAAATCATCAACATAGAGCACAAGTAGCAAGTGAGAATCATCCTGTCGCAAAATGTAGACATTCGGATCTGAATGACACCTCGTGAATTCGGTTGAGAGAAGAAAGGAATCCATCTTGGCATACCAAGCCCTAGGGGCCTGTTTGAGGCCATAGATAGACTTCCTCAATCTGCAAACCAATGAAGAATCCTGTATGAATCCCTGTGGCTGCTCCATGTAAATCTCCTCATGAAGATCCCCGTGAAGAAATGCACTCTTCACATCCATCTGATGTACAGCCCAACCATGAGTTGCAGCAATAGCGAGTGTCAAGCGAATGGAGTTCATCTTAGCAACGGGTGCAAAGGTCTTAGTATAGTCAACACCTGGAACCTGTGAGAAACCTTTTGCCACAAGCCGAGCTTTGTATTTATCCACACTTCCATCCGCTGCATACTTAGTCCGATAGATCCACTTACATCGAACCATCTTTCTTCCCTTAGGAAGAGGAGCTAAATCCCATGTGTTGTTCCTCATCAAGGAACTATACTCTTCCTCCATTGCTGAATCCCATTCAGGAATTCCTGAAGCTTCCTTAAAGGATTGTGGATCTGAAGCACTAGCAATATAAGCATGTGGAAAATTCTGATGTTGTGACCGAGTCCTTCGAGTATCAGAAGGATCCCCAACAAGAGAACCTACTGACTCAAGAGTCTGTCGAGCCCAACGAGGTCTAGTAGGAGATGAAGGACGAGGTGCCTCAACTACAAGTGGACCTTGCGAAGTTATGATCTTGCGACTCAAAGTTGAGGAAGAATCATCATCGGAGTCACTATCATCACTTTCCACTATGGAGGAAGGAAGAGGAGGATTAGAGGTCAAGCTAGGAGAGCTTTCCTCAAAGTGAACACTCCTCTCAATGAATAACTCATGTGTCTCTGGATCCAAAAGTCTATATGCCTTAACACCTTCAGGATATCCAACAAAGATGCAAGGCCTACTCTGAGGTTCCAATGCCTTGCGCTTCTCTGGAGGTATTCGTGCCCAAGCTGGACAACCAAAAACTCTGAAGTGTCTCACAATTGGTTTTCTACCACACCAAGCCTCAAAAGGAGTCATACCCTTCAAAGCTTTATGGGGAACCCGATTTTGGATGTGAGTGGCACAACTGATAGCTTTTGCCCAAAATTAAGGACCAAGAGATCGAGCATGAATCATGCAGCTAGCCATCTCCTTAAGGGTTCTATTCTTCCTTTCAGCTACAACATTCTGCTGTGGAGTGTTGTTGATGTGTTTTTTGTGACCGCACCAACGCAGAATAAAGTCGCCAACGGCTACCCTATCCTCTCTTAATCAAAGTATCCAGCACGCTAAGATTGCGAGAGAGTTCGTGCGTTCAACTCCAAGGTTCTTTCAGTGCGAATAGGCTCAGTTGGCTCAATGTGATTTGCTGGTATTGCAAGGGGGACTTACGAAATTGTTTGGCAGCGGAGAAAGGAATTCAAATGCTCGAAAGATTTGTCTATGAAGCGCGGGTTTCCTATTCTAACCAGAAAATACTGAATTGAAATGGTGTAAGGGTTAAGAAGGCTAAATCTATTCTAAGGTGTGGGACATGGTGATCAATCTTCACAAGCTTCAACCAAACTTCGCTTTGCCTCGCATCGGACAGCTTCCACGGAGTCGGTGCAATCTTCAAGGGAGATGACTAAAGATGTTCAAACCACCACTTGACATGAAGATACCATCACAACGATGCATACCATCATTCAAACTGTGATTGAAGTTAGGCCCACAACGCTTCCAGCTGACCACACAAGGCGCATTCACCATCAGCAAATACACTAGTGGTACGGATAGACGAAGTTGCTTAGATCAAACACCACATTCCATAACTAACATCTACTTGCATGGAATGAAAATTATACTATTTGGAACTATTTTACGCTACCATTTGAATCGGAGGGACGAAGAAACCTTGCTAGCTACTCACAACAAAGACGAAATTCACCATCAATGAAAAACTCTTTTATTGAGAGAGTGTTCACAACAATTTCTTACAAAGTTTTCAAAGGGAAAACTTTCCCTCTTCTTCAAATTACACTATCAATCTATACTAAGTTACTCTAAGCTATCACCTAGTTGTCTCTCTACTTCGACTTCTACTCTAATGAGATACAAATGAGGGGGACTCCCCCTTTATATAGCTGGCCAAGTCCAACGGACGGCTCAGATTACAATCGGCTGGATGGCCCAGATCGTGCCACCTCAGCCCTAAACAAGATTCACCCTAAAAACTGCCATCAAGAGGAGTGGGGTAATAAATGAGCCATTAATGTCCATTATCCTTCTAGAAGATTCCAGTCTTGAAACGCGTTCACACTGTTCTCGACCTTCGTGTTCAGCCAATTCTGTTGATCACTTGGAGGAGGGTAAAAGAGTCTTTAAGATTGCTTCCTCAGATAATAAAATTTGATAGAATCTGGAGTTCGACTGCCCTTGATATTCTTCTTGATGTTGCTCTTCAACCTTGCTCAAACTTCCATCTTTGAATTTGAAGGATTTTCAGTCTTGGGCTAGATCATTTCCGCTTGCCATCCGTTTGACTGTGTTGGGTGCACATTGGATTCTTGAGGAGAAACTCCAACACTTAGCCATTTCTTGCAACTTTTCTTCCTTCATGTGAAACTCAAAACTTTATCTTCCTCCGAAGTTTGTAATATCATCGTGCTTCACCACTTCAAGTCATCGTGCTCTGGCTTCAACATTTCTCCTGCAGAACAAGCAAGGAGAAGAGAATTAGAACATTTCATAGTATAAACTCACCTTACTTACCTGATTTTCACGCTTTGATCTTCAAGGGCTCATCGTTTTTCCTTAGCCAACTTCGCGTTCAAATTCTTCATGCCTTAGCCAAATTTTCAACCCATCTTGTCTTTTGCCTGGGCGTACTTCACTTCTGATATTTCATCCAGCTTAGACTCGAGAAAAATGCTTTCATCAGGAATTTGATCAAAAATCATCTAGGCACTCAATTTCAAATTCGTCCGCCAAGGCATATTTTTATCTTCACAAGCATTTCTTCCCTTGCCTTAGAAAATTTCTCAAATTTCCCTTAGGAAATTCACCAACCTGGTGCCCATTTAAAATATTTACCTCAGAATCCTTGGCAAGCTGTGGAAGACCTTAAAATTCATTCCTCGTCAATAATCTTCAATACCCAGAAGAAAATTTTCTCCAGAACGTGTCGAATGCATGGGTACACAACGAATGGGTTCATTTAATTTTCTGGAATTTTGAACCTTGGAAAAATAATTTTTAACAAATTTAATCCCATTCTTCATATCTGTAGATGATTCTTGTTGCTCTGACTTGAAAATCTTTCGTTGACCCTGTGCAGCTGGCATCATTCGACTTCATCTTTGGCAATTTTGCTCATGTCTTAGGAGATTTCTTCACTTCACCAGACTTGGGCGTTTTTCCTAAGGAAGAACATTTTTTTGCCTTAGAAATTTTTTGAATCACTCAGCACTTTTGAAAATTTTGCCTTAGAGAATTTTAGTTCAACTTCCTTCATCTTGCCTGTGGTGAGGAAAATTTTATCAACCAGCACCTTACACACTTGGGCGCATATCACATGTAGAGAGGAAACTTCACATCCACGCCTAGCATTTCTATTCACCACTTAGCAATATTTTCTCTCATCAACTTTATTCCACCACCTTTACACTCCACCCTAGGCGCATAGCATATTTGATGCCTAGTATGCTTCACTTCACATGCCTTGTGTTTTATTCACCCTTGAGAAACATTTAAATTTCCACGCCTTAGTTATATTTATTTTCCCTTTACCTCACACCTTGCATGGCGCACATCACACTTGAAAGAAATAACTAACCACGCCTAAGCCAATTTCACCCTTCACCAACTTCAAGATGGGCGCATATTGCATATTGAGGGGAATTTTGACTTTCAACTCCACCTTTGGCTTGTGTCTTTATGTGCCTTTGCTTGTATGCTTCTAAATGGAAACATTTTGTCTTTATATGCTTTGCTTGGGCATATTTGAGCATGCATGGAGGATGAACATTTACCACGTCTTCTTGTGACCTTTCATCTCCCTTCTTTTGTCTTTACATGGTCTCTTTTGGGCGCATTTAGGCCTAGTAGGAGGATGAAAACTACTGACTCTTTGACTTTTTCTAGCTTATTCTTGTATGGGCGCATTTTGATGGGTGAGGAGGATATCTTCCACACTTAGAATTTTTTTTTATCTCCCCATTTTCCTTTGGGCGCATTTGAGTTGTGGAGAAGGATGAGCATCTTTGACCTTTTGACTTTCTCTTGTTGAACTTCTTAGCATGGGCGCATTTTACTACTGGAGGAGGATGAAAATTTACACTTAGAAAATTTTGCAACATGAGACCTTGAGCTGGGCGCATTTTGCCATAGGAGTAGGATGAACTTCTAACGCCTTTCACAGGTGACCCTTCAACTTCCAGTTTTTGTCCTCACATGCTCTGTTTTGGGCGCATTTTGCCATGGGAGAAGGATGAAAGTTGTTGACTCCTTTGACCTCTTTCTTTTTGG
>VDFB02352641.1:206724-221711 GCA_007258455.2 Sequoia sempervirens
TGACATCAACGTTAGTCTCCATTTTCAATTTATTCACCTTACTTGACCTCGGACTGACCAGGAAAGATGAAACCCTAATTTTCAGACTTGGTCAATTTTCACTCGTTTAAGCTCAAAGATGGGAATGATCTGGAAAGGCAGACATTAGGAAGAGACGACAAAACAAATTAAAAATCAAGCCAAAGGATTACGGTGAAGCAAAAATTAGAGGGGTCCCCATTTGCAATGAAGCGATGTGTGAAAAAGGTCACAACACAAGGGTACATGCAACTGAATGTTGAAGATCAATCCCCTCAAGAGTACAAAATTCCTCAAGTCTATTGTTCACATATTCCCTTCCATTGTCTGTGCGAAGAATCTTGACTTGCTTCCCTGATTGCTTCTCAACATGAGCCTTGAAGGCAAGAAATTTGTCAAACACTTCACTCTTGTGAACAAGAAAGTAGACCCATGTGAAGCGAGAGTAGTCATCAATGAAGGTGAGGACATAGCGAGCCTTGCTAAATGATGGTACTGGAAATGGACCTGCTACATCACTGTGAACCAACTGAAGAACTTGTAAAGCTCTCCAAGACTTCCCTTTCTCAAACTTCTCTTCTGGATGCTTACCCATGGAACAACCTAAACAAACACCTTCTGAAAAGCTGATTTGAGGTAGTCCTGTAACCATAGCCTTGGAGCTAAGCTGCTGAAGATAGCGGTAATTGATATGTCCAAACCGCTCATGCCATAGCTTGCTTTCTGAATTTGAATGAGTGAGCAAAGCTGTAGAAGGAGACTTAGGTACAAAGTGGGAGAATGAGTAAAGCCATGTGTTGTGATTGGCTTGTCCCACTGCAACCAAGGCATCATCCTTAAGTTCTTTGACCACAACTGAATCTGGTAGAAACTCAACTTTCTTGCCATCTCCAAAGTGAGTGATTTGGTAGATTGAGAGAAGATTGGCACTCAAGTTAGGAACATAGAGAACATTCTCAAATGTTCCATTATCCATGGCAACCGAACCTTCACCTTCAACTTCCACTTGAGTATCATCTCCTATGAAGATGTGAGGTACCTTAGATTGCTCCAAAGAAGAAAACTATTCCCTTGAAGAACCCATATGATGAGTGGCACCCGAGTCAAGTATCCATTGCTGTGAAGAACTTGAAGTAGCCACAAATGCTTGCCCTTTGCCTTTTGATTGTGAGGAAGTGAAAGGAGATGAATCCTTCTTTTTGTAGGCAGATGGCAAATTGATGTTATTCTTCTTGATGATGTTTGTCAACTCATCAATTTGCTTAGTGTGGCAATGATGCTCATCATGACCAACCCTCTTGCAATATGAACAAGTTGGTCTCTCCTTCTTGCTTGAACTTCCCTTCTTGGGAGAAGATGTAGAATTTCCTTGTGATGAAGAATTCCCTTGTTTTGGAGAGGATGATTGTGCTTTATCTTCTTGTTTCTTTGAATTAGATTGCTTCTGCTTCTTATTGGAACCCTTTCCTTGAGTCCCTTGATTCCCTTGATTAGCCACCAAAGCTTTGGACTTTGAAGACTTGAGAATCCCCATGCTTACCAACTTTGCTTGTTCTAACATCAACATTTCTGTAAAAGCATCAAATGTAGGCATAGTGAAAGAACTACCAACTGTCAAGCGATGGGTTTGGAAGCTAGAAACAAATGCTGCATATTCTGATGGAAGCTTTCCCAACAAATTGTAGACCAACTGTGCATCCTTGTTATCAATGCCACAATCCTTAAGCTGTGCTCTTAGCTCATTTGCCTTAGTGACATAGTCTTGGATTGTATCAAAATTCTTGGGATCTAACATTGTGAGATCATTGTCAAGTTGATAACCTCTAATCTCATCAACTTGGCCATACAATTGACCAAACCTTTCCCAAGCTTCTTTAATTGTTTTACACTTATCAATTTGAAAGATTAGATCTTTTGATACATATTTCCTTAATGTTCCAAGAGCCATAGTATTTTTAGTGAGCCAATCCAGATGAGCAACAGGATTAGCTTGAGTATCAGCTGGTGCAACAACAGTTCCATCAATATAATGAGTTAATCCTTTTTCCATTAACTTACTCCAAGCATCAATTTTCCAAGAAGCATAGTTATGTGGAGTTAACAAAGGAAACTTAGGAGAACCCATAGCAGCAAAATGAAAGAGAACAAGATAGAGAGAGAGGCACAATCACTCAAGACACCCCCTCAAATTCACTCAATCAAAGAACCACCCCCCCAAAAAGATGATTTGGCACTTTATAATTAGTGCGTGTACAATGGCCACTTGCAAGCCAAGCAAAGTGGGCTTCTGATTTTGAATGTTTTACAACAGCCTTAAGTAGGCTACAACAGACTCAAATGACTGATACAAAAGACCAAACTGAGATCTTATATTTACAAATGCCAAAATAGGCCAAAAATGACCAAGTGCTGAAAGTACAATTTCTGATCACAATCACTACAAACTGATAGCACCACTGTGAAGTTCAAAAAAAATCATGCACTTTAAAAAAAAACGACACCTGAAAAGGAGTTTGTATGAGCCTGAACGGAGCCCCGGAAGTTGCAAAAACGGTGACAATTCAGCTACACTTGAGAGAAAACGAAATTTCTGGAAAATCTGTGCACCAAAATCAGAAAATAACTGCACCACTGCGATGTACATGAAAAATTAGCCTAAATCAAAAAAACTTGCACCAAAAAAGGCCTCAAAACGACCAAGTTATGAGCCTTTGAAGTTGAAATGCAAAATCAAAAAGCTCAACCGTGAAGGGGTCTAAATTTTCAAAAAGCAGCTGACGCAGTACTGACGTCAGCGAATCACTAGGTTAAATTTGACGGCCGTATGCCCGTCGTCGTCGCCGTCTGCCGGAACCCCTGCCGGAATATTCTTCGGTCGGAAAATTCCGCCGGTGTTAATTTGCCGGAATATTCCTGCAGAATATTCTGCCACTGATTATAGAACTCCGCCAGATTTTTTTTGTGATCGCCGGATTTTGTGAAAGCCCGGCCGCCGGTGATGTGTTGGAGAGGCCGCAGGGGCCACGGTCGAGAGGCCACGTGGCCTCTGTCGAGTGGCTATTGGTACCTGCGGGTACGATTCTGCAGCAGGGTACTCTGCGTACCCTGCATAGAAACTTAAATTTTTTTTTATTTTTTTTTTAAATAAAAACTTTACAATATAAATAAAAAACTGCGAAATATTAAATGAATTTTTTTTGAATAATATTTTTTTACAAAAGAATTTTCGCAAAAAAATAATTTTTTTTTTGAAAAAGAAATCGTACCGACTGTGTAGGTTGGCCGTACGGTCGGCCTGCTAAATTTTTTTGCCTTGATGGACAACTTGCTCCGATTTGGACGAATTGGTAGTCGATCTTAGGGTTTTTGGCCCTTTTGAGCACGATGGTGATATCTTTTTTCGCTGAAAATGCTCTGAAGTGGTAGCTAGCTCCTGGATCTAGAAACCACCTCCAATCTTCAACCCTTTGCAGATTTGGCCTCCAATGTCCAACTGAGACGAAATAAAAGGCAAATCTGGCTATCTCGGACACTCCAGACGCAATGGTGAGCTCATATCTGATGCAACAAGCTCCCAAAATGCTCCTGCAATACAAGGCCAAAAATGGAACCCTCGAAGAATCTCTCTAAAAGACTAACTAAAGGCACTCCAAAAGCTCTGATACCATGTAAGAATTGGCTATGAAGGTAGCCACCCAAGATCTAGAGGCCTAATAGAAAGCACAAGCATAAGAGAGATAGAAACAAGATGACAAGAATAAATTGTATCTTGTCAATATAATAGAATGTAATGAGCTAATAGTACATAGGAGACCCATTGGTTATATAGCCAAGGTGAGAACATAGAAAGGCATAAGATTATGACAAGTGTCGTAATCTTATGACATGAGACAACTATGAAAAGTTATCACTCCACCTAAAGTGGAAAGGTGATAATGTGATAATCACCACAAAAGGTGGATCCGAGACAACTATGAAAAGTTATCACTCCACCTAAAGTGGAAAGGTGATAATGTGATGATCACCACAAATTGGATCACCCACAAAGGTGGAGAGATAATCACATGATGTGTCCACAAAAGGTGGAAGTGATGTGGTAATGACATGTCAAGTCCACCAAAAGTGGAAAATCTCCAACAACCTCCTATGTGGTCCCTAAGTAAACTTAACTAAGGTGTAATCATGACCTAGGACAAGGTACAAGACATATAATTACACCAACACCCACTCCTTTTGGTGGCGGTTTTTAGGGTGAATCTTGTTTAGAGGCTGAGGTGGCACAATTTGGGCTATCCGGCCGATTATGTCTGAGCAGAGTCAGTTGGACTTGGCCAACTATAAAAGGGGGAGTCCCCCTCATTTGTACTCATGAGACATTAGCTTAGAGTTAGACAGTAGACATAGAGTAGAGGGACAACTTAGAAGTAGCTTAGTATGGATTGATAGTGTAGTTGAAGAAGGAAAGTTTTCCCTTGAAAACTTTTGCAAGAAATTGTTGTGTAAAACTTTCATAATAAAAGATCTTTTCATTGATGGTGAAATTCGTCTTTGTTATGGATAGCTAGCGAGGTTTCTTCATCCCTTCTACTTCAAGTAGTGTAGAGTAGCGTAATTTCATTTTCATGCAAGTAGTTGTTAGCTATGGAATGTGGTGTTTGATCTAAGCAACTTCGTCTATCCATACCACTAGTGTATTTGCTGATGGTGAATGCGCCTTGTGTGGTCAACTGGAATATCATGTACTTAACTTCGATCATGATTTGTATGTCTATATGCATCGTTGTGATGGTATTTCATGCTAAGTTGTGATCTGAACACCTTGAACTACTCCTCTGAAGATTGCACCGGTTCGTGGAGGCGCTGACTTGAGGCCAGCGGTTTGGTTGAAGTTTTGTGAAGTTGAGCTCCATATCCCACACTTAGAATAGATTTAGACTCTCTAAACCCTGCAACCACTTTAAATTCGTTACTTTCTGGTTAGAATAGGAAACCCGTGCTTCATTGATAAATCCGTCAAATTGTGGAAACCCCTTCCTCTGCTGTTGAACAATTCCGTAAGTCCCCTTGAAATACCAGCAAATCACATCGAGCCAACTGAGACTATTCACACTGAAGGAACCTTGGAGTTGAACGCATGAACTTTCTTGCAATCTTAGCATGCGGAATACTTTGATCAAGAGAGAGTAGGGTAGCCGTTGGCGACTTTATTCTGCATTGGTGCGGTCACGAAAAACACATCAACAGGCTGCCAGGTCACCATTCGTATGTCTACTGACTGCCGAGGTACCCTACCAACAGGATGATCATGCTTGAGGTGTCTAGGCAACTTGTGGCCTATGACAAAATTATAAGAAGGAAGAAGAAAGGAGGTTTGCACTTCCCTCTTGTTTTGGGAAATTCACTCGAGGAGTGCCCTTCGTTGCAAGCAGCTAAGGAGGCAGAAGAAGAACTGAAATTTTATCAACTCACGCTCTATACCAGCCAGCAGGACTTTGATCCTCAAGGAAATATTGGCACTGTACAGGGTGAAGAGTACAGGCATAGGACCCACTTGGAAGATTTTTGGGCAAATGCACCAGATGAAGGCAAAATTAGAAGAACGTTCTCCAGATTGCCCCTAAAGCTGATCAGAGAATGCGAGGTGGTCCCAGTGCCGGATCAAGTTGATGAAGATGCCAGACTCACGCACCCAGATTATGAGTCAACAAAGAATACGCCAATTCCACCTCCGAATTGGGCTGAGCCGGAAATTGCAGACTTAGATACCTTGTCTATGCCTGTCATGACCTTTACGAGGAGTTGGGTGGGCGGACATGTCCACAGACTGAAAAGGAGATCTATCGCTCTCTCATACAATCTTATGGGCAACCGGAGGCCACCAGTGTCAGCAAAGAAGAGGAAGCAAGTTGCCCAAGCTTCAGAGCCGTAGCAGCAGGAAGAGCCAACTCAGCCCGAACTTGAGAGATCGGAGGAGACGTCACCCACTCAGTTGCTGGCTCAATCCTCCAGCGTACACGAGGTCTCAATGTTTGCAAATCAGAGGGGTAGAGCGAATGAGGAGCCAGAGGTTGGAGAGGTCAACCAACCGTTGCCAAGAGAAGTGGACAGTCAGAGTGCTAATGCTCCTGAGGGCATTGATCAGCAGGATGAAGGAGAAGAAACAGAAACGGATATCCGCTTTGATTGTGCACTTGAGGCGACTTTTGAAGAGGAAGATATTATAGAACCTGAGGTTAGGGCTCATGGGGAGGGCAGTCAGCGTATGGAGACAGATGAGCCTCAACCAAATATCGCTCAGGAGGGAGTCCGTGAAGTAGAGGCAACTGAAGAGAAAACCCTCATTGTTTATGATGCTCAGCGTGATTGGCTCCCACGTGCAATACAGAGAGATCAGGAAGACGACGCTGACCTGGCAGTGGAAATGGAGGAACTTCTAAATAGAACAAGTAAGTCGCCCAAGAGGAAGAGAGCCAAAAAGTATTCCCGGATCGAAACTAAGGAGGGTAGTTCACGCACTTTTCATGTAGCTGTTCCGAGGGAGGATTGTGACTTGGGCGATGTAATGCCGGAAAATTACACTGTCACCACCATTGAGTTAGGACGTCCTTCTGGGACTCAAGTTGTTGAGGAAGCGGAAAACTCCTTCCAGGCCCTGAAGGATAGGATGGTACGAAAGGAGGAAAAATATAAAAGATTGAAGAAGGAGCATAGGGCGTTGGTCAGATATGTACAGCATCTATCACATCCTTGTGCTCAAGAGAGACCAACAGTGGAGGTTCCACCTGAGCTGCCACGAGAGTCAATTGGTGGACTCAAGGAAATGAAGAGGGCCATTCAAGAAGGAGACAAATGGATAGGCGGTGTTCGTGCTGAGGTAGAGAAATTCATAGCCGACCTCGTATCCTCTTTTCAGAGCGCTTCAAGTATCCTCTCGCGCTTGGAGAATGTTGAGCAGGCTTGGGGTAACACCCACATATTTTAGGACAAAACTATCCCTCCCCTCGCTACTTTGATGCGCATACCCACGCAGACTTTGGTCAATGAGGGGGTGATCCAGGTTGGGGACAGGTATGATTTCCTTGGGTGGCATTCAGCTGCGTTCATAGGCAAGGGCTTGTTCGACATGGCAACAGCTGAGTCTTCTAAGATAAGGAAAGCAATGAGAAATATTTAGGAGAGCATCTTCAATACATTGGATGCATTATTTTCCAAGAGGTTGACTCCGGAGGAGGTAGAGGTAAATGGATTGAAGGCAAGATTGCAGCCTTTCTTCTCTGAGATGCGGAGGTTTTCTTAGCTTGACTTTGAGAACATTTCCACGTTCTCAACCATCATTCAGAGCACGTAAGAGTCAATTGAGAGCTGGAGGAAGTCTTGTGATCGGCATGAGCAGATGGAAGCTATTCTGGAGTATCAACTCAATCTTACTCTGGCAATATAGAGGAGGAAATTGACAAAGTGCTGGCTCGGTTCATAGCTTACGCGGTCAGAGAGAAGGGCAATGGAAACAAAATCTTGGATGAGAATCTTCTGGAGGGATGGTGGGCATTAAATTCCCATAGTGGTCAAGGAGGAATCTTCTATTTTTGTACTCATTAATGACGCTACTCCACCTTCTGGCGGTTTTTAGGGCAAATCTTGTCTAGGGTTTTGTGGCTCGATCTGAGCTGTTCATTGTGCTTTGATCTGGACCATTCATTAATTTGGCCAGCTATATAAAGGGGAGTCCCCTCATTTGTACACTAGTTAGTTAGCCAGTTAGTCAGTTGGATATCAGATCAAGTTAGAGAGTAGACATTTTTGAGAGTTAGAATAGTTTTCATTGCATTGTTTGAAGGAGAAGGAGAACAGCCCGACCCTTCGGTAAAATTAAAATTTTCATAATCTACATCCTTCAAGTATGTAAACGTGTTAATCATGTCATTGCAATAGAATTTTTCTTTTTCTTTATTGACAAAACATGAACAAATTGCCATATTAATATACAACTAAGATTCCATTTCAATATAATAACTTCACAAGTACATGAAACAAGAATACGTACCTTAACTAACATAGCTCCAATGAGCTTTAGAACAAATAGTAGTAAGAAAGTCCAGGAATCCGTCCTTTCAAATCTTGGTACATCGGCCGCTTGCTGAGGAGGAGAAACATCACTCGGGCGTTTTTCCGCCAACCACGGACTTATAATGCGGTCCCCCGCACGATCATTTTGCAATGAACGGCCCTCCCTTCGAAGAAGAGATTGGTTGGGTAACCTTTAACGACTACCAACTGGACATAGTGCTGTGATCCTACAAAACTAGCTTTCGTGCAATCGGCAATACTCAAACTAGGATGTAATTCGGGATCACGGTGAACTGACAGTGTAGTACAACAACTAAATGGTTCCTTACACTACTTTGGCCAAAGTGTTACGTTCAATGAAGAACATAGGTCATTTGTCACATACACTAGCCAGGTTCAACTTGACTTGAGGCTATCTTACCCTACGCGTAGGTTGGTCTATCGGGGTAGTCCGTACCCTAGACTTCCTACAACAATCTAACTACTAGAATGGAGAACAATTTAACAAGTACTCACAACTAACTCCGTTATACGGGACTTTCTCATCCTAGGAGCTTTTAATAACTTGACTAAGTTAATCTTCAACTAGTTGTGATCGGTAACTTATTAAATACCCTCATTTCATTCCTTAGTATTTAAAGAGCTATATTCAAACATACACTCCTTATATGGAGTCAATAATGCAAATTACTCTTCAACAGATCAGTAAATCCGTCTACCAATTAATATAATTTACTCTTCAATAGATCAGTACATCCGTCTACCAATTAATATAATTTACTCTTCAATAGATTAGTAAATCCGTCTACCAATTTATATAATTTACTCTTCAATAGAATAGAACATGCATTAGCCTTTCTTTTAAGTAATTTACTTACATGATACAACATAGAATCATTTCTTTGTTTATCTTAACTGAAGTATTGAACTCAATGCAATTCCCTAATGTGTACATTCAGCATTTTATTCTTTTAGTTATTTAACAAGAAGTATGCTTAACAACATGAAGAATGAAACATGCCTGGTATTCGCCTTTTCCTTTAAGGGATGACCTTGAATGGGTTTACAGCTCCTAAAATCTTGAACAAAAGACTTTCAGCACTCTCAGACCATTCCCAAATTCTTCCTCAGAAATTAATCACTTTCAATAGCTGAAAGTAATCTCAACTTCTTACTGTGAACTTACAAGTGATGAAGAAAATAACAGGGGATGTCTCTCAGCAATTGGTAACATACTGTTCTCAGAAAATGTGTAAGGTTTCTCTCAGCAATTGGTAATATACTGGTAAAAATTCACAGTATCTTTCACTCTCAGCAATATAAAATAATTTAACCAAAACAGGGAATGATTATAGAAGCTAATAAAATGACAAACTCGGATTCTTCCAGTCCTGAAACTTTGAATGGCTGGGCGTCCATTTATAGGCCCGAAGTGCAACAGATTTCCTCTTTTTGAGGCATGCCAAATGACAACAAAGAGCCCAGATATAGTAAAATTGATACCTGGCGGATCTTTAAACCCTAAGTCACCAAAAATGAAGGTGATTCGACTCCTTTAAGCTAGCAGATCATGAAAATTTCAACTCGAAACTGAAAAACGCCACCTACAGGTTAATGCGTATTTCAACAGGTAGAAAACAGTTTAGTTTAATGAGAGACTAATTCCCAGGCCGAATGGCGTCCACACACCATTTTTAGCGAATTTGTCTCAGTCGTTTTTGGTTGCTGTGGCCCTAGTCGCGCGATTTCCTGCGCGTTTTTCTTTTTCTCTGTCATTTTTACGTTTTTTCTTCTTTATTTCGCTTTGGTAAATCTTCAATATTTTAATAGAGTTTTCAAAGTAAAAAAGACGCATTTATGCAGGCTCATATTTGAAGATTAACATTTCAACAAATACATTTGAAAAATCCGCGTTTTCTATGCAATTCGTGATTTTTATGAAATCCGCGATTTTTAAGTTCTTCCCAGATTTGCATTCGCATTTAATAAAAGTGCTTTGAAATGTTTTAATTTTTTTATTTCATTTGATTTTGTCAAATCTTTTATTTAAATATATTTTGTATATTCTACTAAAATACTTATATAATATAGTTTATGTATAATTATTTAAATTATCAATTTAAATAATATTATATACATTTTAAACTATATTATATTAATATTTTAATATAATATTAAATATATTGAAATACTTAACTTTATACTAATACATATATATTCATTTACATTATACGTTAAACATGTAAATATATATATATGTATTCGTATAATTTCAGAGGGAAGATATCATTACAATATATAATTCATTTATCTCGTTAGCCGTGGGTATGTATATTTGTATATATATCAGTATATATATACTACATGCATAAGTATCCATAAATACATTTATATCGACACATACGTATGGCATATCCATCTGCTTAATACGTTTGTATCGTCATGAATGTACTTATGGGTACTTGTACATATTGTATTCGTATGTACAAACACACATATCCACCTCTAACCAGAACTTGTCATTTATAAGGTTATACTGGCAAGCATCACTTGTTTACATATTCAGAAGAAGACACGACGCCTAATGATACTAGACAAGCCTACAGATGACTTACCTTTAACCAGAACAATGACTTAGCTTACACAGTTCTAAGGTTTGTGTGTGTGTATGTCCAGTTGGTATCCATTACTGTTTACCCGACCAAGTTCTTCCCCGAGTGATATCTCTCCTCTGTCTCGAGGTACAAACCCGTTTCCTGCAAATCATGACATGGTAACGGAAGTTATTTGCTCAAGACCAAAACAATATACATTAAGCATTGTAGAAAGTTAGAACAACATTATTTCATAACTCCATATGCTATTTTCATTCAAGATTTACACCAATAGAAGCATCAGATAAAGAGACAATCATTTAGGATACATCCAATTGATCACAAGAACAATTCAATTTATTAAACAGAAAGATTCAACATTTACAATGTACATCCTATGAATAGTAGCTATACAATCGGGGTGTAACACTAGATTTTACTAACTCTGTATTACTGCTAATACTGCCACTACCACTAGCAGTAGCAGCGCCACCGGCACTAGGAGTACGCATAGGCATAGCTAATGCAAAAACAAAAGCACTACCACAAGCACTAGCACTAGGATGGTATGGAGGCATGGAAGAAGCATCTCCAACAGCACCAAGTCCCTGTCCAACTCCAACACTCAGCAACTCTTGCTTCTATTTCTTTTTCATTTCTTTTTGCATTTCAAAAGTTTCTAATTGCACCTACACTTCACGAACAACCTCAATAGGTGCTACAGGGCAACCCACTGCATCATGGGCGGGTATGTGTGCAAGATGATATTTTAATCGATTTATGCCTCCATGATATATTGTTTTGCAGTAGAAACATTTGGCGTCTCCTTTTTTCATTCCGGGAAAGATTTCAGCATGTTTCCAAGCAGGGTCTTTTCTGACTGGGGTATGAGACATTGTGAAAATAATATGGTATGATTTGCAAATGAATGTGGCTGCACAAAATAGGGTTTCTAAAATTATTTAAGTTGCAAGTAGGGTTTGTAAAAAAAATATGCAAACTCAAAAAGAATAGTGATTTTACAAATTACAATCAATTATTTGTTAAAAAAACACAAAAAAATCAATTAAAATTGAACATACCTCTTAGATTTAGCTTGGAATGCAATACAAACTCCTCCCAATCACTGGTAATGAGCTCTCAAAGCACCTCCTTGCTGGTTTGAAGCTCCCCAAATGATATATGCCCCTGGATTTGTCTTCAACAACTTGCTGGTTGCCCTCTCTTCTCCTCCTATTTTTCTTCACAACTCTCTCTTCTCCTCGTATTTTGCCAAATGAATGAAATGAGGGCCCTTTTAGGGCGAAATAGAAGATATAAGTCAAAAAACAAAATAAAGAGCGACAGGGAAAGTGGTTTTGCTGCTGGCTACAAGGGGTTAAGGTTCTATTAGTTAAGACTCGGCCACAACCGGCCAAGTGTTCCGGGCGCCAACCGCAAGTCCGCGATTCTGACGCTGCAAATACCGGGCCAAGACCCAGACGCGGCCGGCTACGGGATTCCTCGGCCAAGGGTCTGCAGGACTCCGCTGTGGCGTAGCCCTCGAGCTATGGTTTATACTTCTGGATATAAATTCTGGAATCATAATATTATACATGTTACTATTTACTCCTATTAGCATTGCTAATATGCCATTTTGAATTAGATAACTAATTGTGTTATTAGGATATATACTATCATAACTATTGTGTGTGCAATCATATCTATCTTGTTATTTATCTTATAAAATAACCATGGAAGAAGTGAGGAGGAGACTACTAGTAGGTTGAGCGGATACTAGACATCCTCCTAAGTACGCCACTCCATGATGGAATGACTAAGTGCGCCTCTTGGAGCCAAGGGGGTGATATCCGCTCTTGGGCTTGGGAGGAGATGTTTATGGGCCTCACACAATAAGTTCTTTCCAAACCTCTACATGGATTGAGTCAAGTGGTTTCAACCATAAGAGGTTTGGATAAGATAGCAAGGATAGGGAATGCAGATACAAGTTGTCCACCAAGTAGACCACCCCATGCGGAATGACTAAGTGCGCCAAATGAGGGCCAAGAGGGATGGTATATCTGCTCTTGGGCTTGGTGTGATAGCTTCGGGCGGACCTATCATGCTTTTCCTCCACTACCCCTTATGATCCAACTTTCAATGTGAATTATAAATATTATGTGGTTTACGTTACTTAGCTATTTGCATGCTTTGAATAGATAAACATTTATTGTATATATGTCTAATTATATGAATTATATTCCAATATTATCTAACATGATTGTAGGACCTAAACCAAGATTTATCTGGTTTAAAGCATTTAATTGATAAGTTGTAACCCTAACTACATTAAGCTTGTGATTCTAGGATAAGATTTAGGGTTATCCCAAAAAAGGACATTACAAAAATATGAATCCATTTGATACATAATTGATTGTAGGTGGAACAAGCAACCCCTCTAAGACACACATGCAATGGTTTATTACTTGAGTTCTAAGATTTTCTTCTTTGATTCCCTTAGGCCAATGAAGAGGTTATGGATGACCTCGATACATGCATAGAGAAGATGACACCTGTTGAAACCTTTAGAGACACACTTCTTGATGAGTTGCAGATTTACAAGGGTGTGGAGGGGAAGTTGTTTTCTTCAACTCTGTGCATTCAAATGAGAATGACCCAAAAACTAGGTAATTGTCAACTTGTTTGATAAGTGTAATTGTTTTTTACTTACAAAGTTATATATGTCCTTGCAGATTGTAGTTGGAAGATTATGGGACAAAAATGCCAATTTTTGAAAGCCTTGCCATCCAAATTTTGTGCTAGCCTTGTAGCACTTTTGTGTGTGAGCACAATTGGAGCATGTTTGACGCCATTGACATGATGAGGCGTAAGAGTTTGCTCCAAAAAGTGCCATAATGACTTTGTTTTTTTATTGTACAACCTTTGTATTGCATAAAAAGGTGAAGGGGAAGGAGAATCATAATGCGATTGACTTGAATGATATCTATTCATAGTTAGATTGTTGAAAATGTAGAGCTCATGTTTTTTATGGAAGAAATTGTTGATTTTGAGAGGAAAGATACAAAATAAGTAGTGTAAGCAAAAATGGCACAAGCAGAGATTGAAGCACAAGCGGCTTCATTGAATGATGATCATGATATGCTTGAGGATGGTATTGCTCTCAAGGAATCTATACCATCCAGTTGGTTGGCACTGCCAGTGAGGAGCTTTATTTGAAGGGCATTTAGAAAAAATATTTATAGAATTTGTGATTTTCTATGATGATGACAATTGGTCAATTATCATATCATAAATAACACTATGATGTGCACTATACTCCTTTTCCATTCTAAAACTAATAGAAAAACTTCCTTTGAGTTATCTAAATTCAGTATTTTAATTGTTATTTAAGTTTATTTTACAAACTTATGTATTTTTTAAAAATGTCGAGTGAGACTTGAGTCTAAGTCAAAAATTTTGGCTTGCAATTTTTTTTCCAAGTCTGAGTTTTTGAATTAGAGTAAGAACATTTTCAAAGTATATAAATGGTCACAATGAGCATCCTAGAGGGTCATGATCATCATTCATTAGAAAATCAACCTTGTAAAGAATTCAATGATTTAATTGTAATAATGCAAACCTGGAACTAAGATTTTTCAGTTTAGTATGTATATATACCAAGATCATTGAAACAAAGAGTTAAGTGTGTTCCATATATGATGAGGAGATATACTTAAAAGAATAATTTACAAGTCACGTGTATATAGCATAAATTTCATATTAGTTATGTTGTACTTTCGATTAGTTGGTGGGTATGAGTATGCCATGTCAGTTGATTGAATTAGTTTTGGTATTTGCCAACAGTTGGGATTCTTTGGCAACTGTTGATAAGTTTATATAGTTCTTTTGTAGTTGGAAATGTTAGTGTAAATAGAGTCATTATCACACCTAGTTAGCTAATAACCTTTTCACACCTAGCTTAAGTTTACTTAGGTTTTTTAGGCTTTTGTCTCACTTCATAAGCCTATATATTCAAGGATTCTCATTCTATTACACACTCTTCATTTTGTATATTGATAGACATACTATTGTGCTTATTTTGTTCACTTGTGGAAGTTTGTTTCATACTCTTGATCTTGGCATTCTTCAACATGGTATCAAAGCCATGAGAGCATGTTGCTTTCTACATTGAGATGATTCCCGCACATAGCCTATCAATGAAGCGTCGTGGAGCCAAACAGACATTGAAATTGTGTCCAAAAGGCTTGAGAAATGAAAAAATACCTTTTGTTTTGTCAATTTTGGTAACTTTGAATTTTTGCAATTTTT